>JADBJO010004056.1:0-87500 GCA_016801955.1 Conus betulinus | reverse complement strand
GATATCGTTAGTTTTCTTTGAAATTACCCCCCCCCCCCCCCCCCCCCTCTCTACATATTCTCCACCCATCCCCGTTTAATTGTTCAGATTAGTTGATACAGGGGAGTGCAGCTAGATGAGAGCAGTATGGACAGTGACAACATGAAGCTGGAGGAAATGTGTGTGAAGAGAAATGCAAAACAAAGCAAATTCAAACTAAACAAACAAAAAAGTGTGTGAGAAGGGAGGGGGAAGAAAATCTTCAAACCGAAGTGATCTCTCAGCAGCAGGTTGCTTGATGAACTGTCAGAGAGGGGGGGGGTCAGGGGGGGGGGGGGGGGGGGGGGGGTACAGAGGCAGTGGGGAGAGGGAAAAAAGGATGGCCTTCCTGAAAACACTGAACACATCAGACACCAATTTCATCTCACAGTCACCAATCATAGCAGTATCTACACAGTGCTCATGTTCAGTAAACATTTTTATGATAATCTCATCATAAACACACAATCCTCCGACTGCCGTTTCGCCCATGAGGAAATAATGATGCATGAAGCATATTAGGTAGACAGTTGATAAATCAATCATCCCATTACTATCTTAAAAAAAAAAAAAAAAGGGGATGGAGTGGGAGGCTCAGTGAAGCGTGCACCATCGTGCATTTATGCACCTCCCACACACATTCTCCCAGTATTTATAACCCAAATACCCTCAAAAGACTTTTAAGCGAAGTCGACAAACATTTAACAATAACAAGATTTTTGAGAACATCGCTCACTAAAAATGAACTTGGCCGTTTAGCGTGGAACTCGGGGGCATGAAACTGCAACAGTGAAGCTTCTTCGATGATACTTCTTCATGAGCAAGCAGAAGGGGAAAGTGTCATACTGTTCTATGACTCGCTTGAATCGTTGACCTTCGACAATGTGTTGTTGAGTGCAGAAAACCAGCAGTTATGTGCAAAACCTTGTGCAAGTATGTAATGACGTTCCCCCTCCCGTGCTGACTGAAACGGAAAACAGTATCGAATGTGAAGGAATGGCAATAGTTGGACATACTATACTGGTCAACACAAGTTAAGGGCCGGCTTTAGGTTTCAGTAGTTTTACAAACTGTTATTCTACACCAAGACAACAATGGATAGAAAGGCGCAACTTGAGCGACACTGCAACTTCAGTTGCTGCTGCACGTGCCCAACCTGCTTTACACCCATTGCAAGCCAGCAACACTGTTGTCAGGGGCGCTCAAAATGTTACAAATTCACAAGAAATTGACAGAAATTTGGTTGCTTTCTTGCTGAAGAAGCAGAGCTGCTGCAGATTTCTGGCACAGTGTACGTGCAAGTCATGGTTGTGGTAAAACACTGCTCAGCAAAAGTTCAACGCAAATGTGTTTTTAAGGGCGACAACCTGGGCTCTCAATAAGCAAGCCACCAAGACAACGACTTTCAACACTCGATCGCGGACGGGCTCTGGGATGGCTCCAGGACGGCGTTTCCGGTCGGAAAGTGGCCAGACGACTGGGAGTGAGCCACTCTGTCATCCAGCGCCTCAACCAACACTTTCAAGCCACTGGAAGTGCTGAAGAACGCCCACGCTGGACGCCCAAGAGCAACGACTCGGCGACACGATCGGTATCTCCAGCTGTCGGCGCTTCGAGACAGATTCATCTCTGCCAGGACGTTGAGAAGTAACCTGCGGACAGCAGCTAAAGTCCTCATCAGCTCTCAGACCGTTCGACGTCGCTTGCATGAAGCTGACGTTCACTCAAGGGCAGCTGCTGTGCTTCCGCCTCTCACACAACGTCATCACCAGGCTCGTATGGCGTTCTGCCTCCGCCATCAGCGATGGGACAGACAGCAGTGGGGCAGGGTGCTCTTCACGGACGAGTCACGCTTTACTATGTCCACGTGTAATGCCCGCAGGCGCGTGTGGCGATGGGTGGGGGAGCGGTTTGTGGACGCCTGCGTTCAGGAGTACGATCACTATGGAGGCGGGTCCGTGATGGTGTGGGGCAGCTTCCATCTTCACGGCAGAACCCCTCTGCACCTTATTAGAGGTAATCTCACCGGAAACAGGTACAGAGATGAGACTGTGAGGCCTATCATCATCCCCCCACCCTCCAGGCCATGGGACCAGGCTCCATTCTTCAAGATGACAACGCCACTTCTCATCGCGAGCTGGTGGTCATGGACCTCCTGCAGCATCAGCAGGTTGTCCGTATGGACTGGCCAGCCCAATCCCCGGACTTGCACCCATCGAAAACCTCTGGGACATCCTCGGACGCCGAGTCATGGACAACCATCTTGCGCCTGTTGATGTTGTTCAGTTGTTCCAGTTCCTGCAGCAGGAGTGACTCGCAATCCCTCATCAGGTGCTGCAGAACCACGTCCACTCCATGCAGCGATGGCTGACGGAATGTCTGGCAGCAAATGGTGGTCACACCAGCTACTGAACATGAACAAACTGAATTGACATTTCTTGCAACTTTTCGAAAGGGGGGGGGGGGGGGGGGGGGGGGGGGGGGGGGGGGTTCTGATGTCTGTCAAGGTGATGAAATGTATCATGTTGATTTTTTTTTTCAGTTGAGTCGGAAGATGAAATGTCAAATTAAATATCCTATCAGATGGATGTGTTTTCTTTTGTTGTTTGCTCTTGAGAGAGGATTGTTCTTCCGGCCCTTAACTTGTGTTGACTAGTATACTTCACTGGAATGGGGCCAAAGAAAAATACAAGTAAAAGAAAGATTCGATCGTCTGATTTGATTAATGCAGATAACGGTGGTGCTGTAGAATGTGCGGAAAATGTTATATCACACAAAAAAAATCAAGAGGAGAATCAGTTAGTAGACAAAAGACACTGACACTTTTTGTAAGTGGAGCTGAAAGTATGCCAGACAGAAGAGACAGCAACAAGACGTTCACATCGAAGGGTGAGCGGTGTTCAGTTGGTAGTGAGGGGGGGTTCAGCTGGTATTCAAAATCAGCTGACAAACATTGAACATGGACTGAACGAAAATTTTGAAGCACTGAAGAGTAAAGTTGATGAGAGCGAACTACGACTCTTCAATCACATTTCAGAACAATTTGATAAATTAAGGAGTGATATTTATGCAGTGCAGCAAGAAAAACAACAGTTTGAAATCTAAATTGGAAGAAACTGAAGATATCATCGAAGATCTACAAGATGACATCCAAAGGTTAAAGAGTGCTATTCGAAAAGACAGGGAGAAAAATAATGCCCTAGAGCAATATCAAAGAAGGGACTCTGTGCGTTTTCTTGGGGTCGCATCGGACAATGGTAAAGAGACTCTGTCAGACTGTAAAAACAAAGTGCTAAATATCATTCATGAAAATGTACACGTTCAACATGTGTCCAAGGCAGACATTAGTATCGCTCATCAGGTTGGTTTCAAAAGTGGCAATAGGTCAAGACCCATACTCGTTTAATTCATGTCGAGAAAAATGAAGGCAGAAATCATCCAGAAAAGGAATTTGTTGAAAGGATCTCACATGGGGATTGTAGAGGATCTCACCCTAATTAATATGAAATGCTTCTCCGAAATCAAAAACCACCACAATGTTAAAAACTGTTGGACAAAAGAAGGAACAATTTATGCATAGTTAAAAAATGGAAAAAAAAATTGTTAAGATACTAAATGGAGACATGGCGGTATTACAAGAGACAGCTGCCAACCACACAATACCCGACTTTGAAATGTCTGAGGTGCACAGAGAATCAGGCGTCAGAGGTCGCGGTCAGCGGGCAGATTTCAAGTCTGTGGCCAGTACGCCCAAACCAGCCAGGACGGCCGATTCCAGATCAGCAACATCCCCGAGGAGTCTGGAGTCCCCAAGTGACCAACAGCACAAGCAGGCTGCAGAGAGGGACCGTCGGCAGGGTTCAACGCCCAATCTCTCCCAGGAAAACGGTGTGTCCACTCAACTATGAGCGACTCATGCGTACTCTAAAAAGATGTCTTGGCCTGAGTGGGATAACATTTTGTCCCCAGCCCCCCCCCCCCCCCCCCCCCCCCCCCCCCATCTCCCTTATTCCCATTTTATTCCAAATTCCTTGCCTCTCTCACCCCATCCCCATCCTTTACCCCGGTTTCCTCCTACCTTCCATCCCCCCCCCCCCCCCCCCCCCCCCCCTCCCCTCCTCCCTCTGACTCGTTTGAAACCCCTTATCACCTCTTGTTCAGTACTATGATTGCCTTGAACTGTGACAGTAGGGGTTTGGGTGGTGGTGGTGGTGGGGATGGTGGGGGGGGGGTATTTTTTTCTTGGATGTGACTATTTGAACACAAACCAAGACCTTAAGGATTTCGAAGAACAACCCCAGTGAAAACACTTGAATGTGTACGACTATTTGAACATGAAACAAGATCTTAAAAATTTCAGAAGACAATCCTAGTGAAAACATTTGAGAAGTTTACAGCAAAGCCAGAGGCAGCCGCAGAGACTATGTACAGTGTTTTTTTGTACTCCCAGTTCTTATAGAACAGGGAGTACTTTAGAATGGGAATGAAGAAATGCTGTCTGTCTGTCTGTCTGTGTGTCCGTGTGTCCATGGTCAAAAATGTGTTCCACTTGCTCCAAACAAAACTACTAGGCCGATCTTTCTGAAAATTTGTAGGTGTGTTCATTATGGGCCACGTATGATGCCCGATGTTTTAAGTTTACCGCTATATCCGTTACTAAAGGATGTAACGGCCTGTAACGGTTTTTTATTCTCTATGGAATATCTCAGAAAGTACTTTGGCCGATCTTTGTAAAAATGAGCAGGTACTTTCATTATGGGTCAGGGATGATGCCCGATGTTTTAGTTTACCTCGTTATAGCCGTTACTAATGGCCTGTAACGGTTTTTCTTCTTTATGGAATATCTCAGAAAGTACTTTGCCGATCTTTCTGAAAATTAGCAGGTATCTTCATTATGAGACACGAATAATGCCCGATTATTTAGTTTACCGTTGTAGCCGTTACTAATGGCTGTAACGGTTTTTGTTCTCTATAGAAATTCTCCGAAAGTACATGGCCGATCTTTGTGAAAATTAGTAGGTATGTTCATTATATGTCACGAATTATGCCCGATGTTTTAGTTTACCCCATTATTGCCGTTACTAATGGCTGTAACGGCCTGTAACGGTTTTTCTTCTTTGTAGAATATCTCAGAAAGTACTCGGCCGATCCTTCTGAAAATTTGTAGATATGTTGATTGTGGGTCACGAATAATGATCGATGTTTTAGTTTACCGTTGTAACTGTTACTAACGGCTGTAACGGCCTGTGACGGTTTTTCTTCTTTATGGAATATCTCAGAAAGTATTTGGCCGACCTTTATGAAAATTAGCAGATATGTTCATGATGGGTCACAGACGATGCCCGATGTTTTAGTTTACCCCGTTATAGCCGTAACTAACGGCTGTATCGGTCTGTAACGGTTTTTTCTTCTTTATGGAATATCTGAGAAAATGTGGCCGATCTTGTGAAAATGAGCAGGTATGTTCAATATGGGTCAAGGATGATGCCTAATGTTTTAGTTTGCCCCGTTATAGCTGTTACTAACGGTTGTAACGGCATGTAACGGTTTTCTTTCTTTATGGAATATCTCAGAAAGTACTTGCCGATCTTTCTGAAAATTAGCAGGTATCTTCATTATGGGTCACGAATAATGCCCGATGTTTTTTAGTTTTCCGTTGTAGCCTTTACTAACGGCTGTAACGGTTTTTGTTCTTTATGGAATATCTCCGAAAGTACTAGGCCGATCTTTGTGAAAATTAGCAGGTATGTTCATTATGGCGTCACGGATGATGCCTGGTGTTTTTCAGTTTACCCCCATTATAGCAGTTACTAACGGCTGTAAACGGCCTATAACGAGTTTTCTTCATGGAATATCTCAGAAAGTACTAGGCCGATCTTTCTGAAGATGTGTAGGTATGTTTAATATAGGTCACGAATAATGAGCGATGTTTTAGTTTCCCGTTATAACCGTTACGGCTGTAACAGCTGTAACGTTTTTCTTCTTTATCGCTTATCTCAGAAAGTACTTGGCGATCTTTGTGAAAATTAGCAGGTATGTTCATTATAGGTCACGGATGATGCCCGATGTTTTAGTTTACCCCGTTATAGTCGTTACTAACGGCTGTAACGGCCTGTAACGGTTTTTTCTTCTTCATGGAATATCTCGGAAAAGTACTCGGCTGATCTTTGTGAAAATTAGCAGGTATGTTCATTATGGGTCACGGATGATGCCCCCGATGTTTTAGTTTAACGTTAAAGCCGTTACTAACGGCTTTAACGGCCTGTAATTGTTTTTCTTCTTTATGAAATATCTCAGAAAGTGCTTTAGCCGATCTTTGTGAAAAAATAGCAGGTATGTTCACTATGGCTTGCGGATGATGCCCGATGTTTTTTGTCCCGTTATGGCCGTTACTAACGGCTATATCGGCTCATAATGGTTTTTCTTCTTTATGGAATATCTCAGAAAGCACTTGGCCGAACTTTCTGAAAATGTATAGGTTTGTCCATTATGGGCGACGGATGATGTCCGACGTTTTAGTTTACCGTTGTAGCCGTTACTGACGGCTGTAACGGCCCATAATAGTTTTTTCTTTTTTATGGAATGTCTCAGAAAGTACTTGGCCGATCTTTCTGAAAATTTGTAGGTATGTTCATTATGGGTCACGGATGATGCCCGACGTTTATTTTACCGTTATGGCTAACGGCTATAACGGCCCATAACGACCCTTTTTTTTTTATGGAATATCTCAGAAAGTACTTGGCCGATCTTTCTGAAAATTTGTAGGTATGTTCATTATGGGTCAGAGATGCCCGATGTTTAAGTTTACCGTTATAGCCGTTACTAACGGCCCATAATGGTTTTTCTTCTTGATGGAAAATCTCAGAAAGTTCTTGGCCGATCTTTCTGAAAATTTGTAAGTATGTTCATTACAGGTCATAGATGATGGCTGATGTTTACCAGAATAGCCATTACTAACGGTTACACCAGCCCAAGACGGTTTTACTCTTCTTCCCCCAATAGTTTACACACACACACACACACACACACACACACACACACACACACACACACACACACACACACTCAAACACACACGCACACGCGCACACACACACACGCGCGCGCACACACACACACACACACACACACACACACACACACACACACACACACACACACGCACACGCGGTCCTTTCTTCAGCTAAGTTCATTTAGTTGTTACTTGGTAACTATTGTTATTGTTGTTTTTCGATTCAGATTCTCGTTTGAACGGGGAGGATGGGGGCTGGGGGTGGGAGGTGAGACTTGGGGATAAGAAACACACCCACATTTATTTACTCTTCTTCTTTATGGCTCAATGTATTCTCAGTTTATACCCCATGTCATTACTTTTTCCACGTGGTATGCTTTTCTTGTTGCTGATGCTGTTGACGATGATGACGATGATGATGATAGTTGCTCAGTGGGAGCCATTGCGGCCCTCCTATTACACATACATACACGGCTCACACACACACACACACACACACACACACACACACACACACACACACACACACACACACACACACACACACACACACACACACACACACTTAACGCGTTTTTTCTTTTCTTTTTTTTTTTTAAAAAGAAACATCAACTTGCGATTTTTGTGAGATTCATGCGTTACTCCACCTGATCCCCCCCCCCCCCCCCCCACACACACACACACACACCCTTAAAGATAAATTTTTGTCGATACAAGTAATGAAACAATTAGACAAACAAAAGAACAATACGGGCCCCTAGTGTATGATAGAAGACCACTTGAAAACATTCCAGTTGAAGACGTAGCTCTGAAAATCTCGGATGAGTTGTTTCTTAGACACATTGATAATGGAAATACGCAAAATAACAATGGAATACAGTTACAAAAAAAAAAAAGAAAACGATGAAAACGAACGAAAGCTTGAACATGAAATTCTTTCCTTAGAAAAGAAAATAGAAAAATCAGAAGAGAGATGCAACTCGTTCATGAGAAGAAGGAAGCTTTGGTGGAATTGAGGAAAACTAAATTAGACTCCGTTCCCGTGCCACCTACGCTTGTAGTGGAGAAAAAATAAGCAGCAATTATTGTAACATGGAAAAGAGACACTTCGTCAGCAAACAGGTTTTTAAACTTATCTCCAGTAAAGGAGACTTATTAGAACATACAGAAAATATATTAAAAGAAACAAAAGAATTCTATAGCCACCTGTATGAAAGGAAGGAAACGACTCACTGTCAGTTACAAGACTATGTTACCACTCTCCCAAAATAAGTGAAATTCAATCTGAATCTCTCGAAGGGCCAATTACTCTAGAGGAAGCTTCAATGGCTCAGCGTTCCCACAGATGTGACCAAACAAAATTCCAGACTTTTTCCAGTGAATCGCTTTAAAAATATGAGTAATGGGAAAAGGCCCGGAACAGAGGGCATGACCGTAGATTTTTATAAGGCCTTTTGGAGACAAATAGGTTTTGTTATCAGGTCATTAAATGAGGGTTTTAGGGAAAAAAGAGATGTGTCAATAACGCAAAAAGAAGGGTTTATTATATGTCTCTCCCCAAAGGCGAGAAACCGAGAGAATTCCTTAAAAAATTGGCGTCCAGTACTTAACGTTGCATACAAAATAGGGTCAGCTTGTATTGCAAATAGGATAAAAACTTTTACCAAATCTGATAAATGAAGACCAAACAGAGTTTATAAAGTGGAAGATACATTGGGGATAATATCGTTTGATTTATGATTGGATACACTATTTGGACGACAAACAATTACCGGGATTGCTGGTTTCAATAGATTTCGAAAAAGCCTTTGACTCTGTAAATTGGTGTTACATGCAGAATGTACTAAAAACATTTGGTTTGGGGGAAAGACATTTGTCAGTGGATCTGCTTTCTATTCAAATATTACTTCATCAGTAATCGTTAACGGTAAAGTCTCTGGAAGATTTGCAATTCAGCGTGGATGTCGACAAGGAGATCTCATATCACCATATCTCTTTGTTCTTTGTGCTGAGGTGTTAGCGTGTAAAATAAGACAAAATAGTGATGTTAAAGGCATAAATATTGCAGATTCAGAGGTAAAAATTAGTCAGTTTGCCGATGATACTTCCTTCTCTGGAAGGGGATCGAAAATCGTATGAGAACTTATTCAAGTCTTTCAGATTTTCACAAATATTCTGGGCTTAAACTGAACCATGGCAAAACAAATAATGTCTAGCTAGGAAGTAAAAAGAATAATAAATGTAGGTTTTTATACCATTTAAACATGGAATGGAACCCTCCTAAATTCAAAATCCTTGGACCATGGTTTACAAATGACGTTGCAGGTATGGCCGAAATAAATATAAAAGAATAAATTTAATGAAGTAAAAAAAAGCTATTCAACATTTGGTCCAAAAGATCAAGCACACCATTAGGTAGAGTGGCCGTTTTAAAATCATTGGTCTTGTCCAAACTTGTGTACTTGTGGATCTTACTTCCAAACCCTCCGAACATCATGATTCAACAACTTCAGAAGATGAGCACTGATTTTGTATGGGATAACAAAAGGGATCAGATAAAGAGAAGCACAGCAATCTACCCAGTCGATGAAGGAGGAATCAATATTCCTTAGGTAAAAGCCTATATTATTTGTTCTCTAAAATTAACTTGGCTCGGTAAATTGCTTCGAACCTCACATTTAAAATGGGCGAAAATATTAGAAGACGTTTTCCCTGATATACATTCCGTGCAAAAGTTTGGCCCGAGAATGGTTAAAAAAGGCAAAAATTAATACGTTTTGGAAAGATGTTTTTCATGCCTTTCATGTTTTCTTTATTAGGACTGAAATATCCAGTCCAGAAGATCTTGTAATGGAACCCATATTTTTCAATGACAAATTTAAAATACATAACAAAACAATATATTTTCCAGACTGGGCTGATAAAAATGTCTACTACATGAAAGATCTTCTAAAGGACGATGGGTTTTTTTTTTTTTTTTTTTTTAAATATTAACGAGTTCAATCGAAAGTACGAATTCAGTGCTCGTCCGCTAGATTTTATGGGATACATAAGCGCAATTAAAACGTACATGGGGGAAAATAACGTACAGGTCACGAGCAACAGCTGTAGTGAAAACACAAAAACTATAGAAACGATTATTAAAAACAACAAAGGCTCAAAAATTTTTTTACAAAGTGATGATTGGTGCACCGAAACTACCATCTTCATGTGCAAACTGAGAACGAGTCTTGGACAAACAAATCAACTGGCCAAAAGTTTTCCAAAACACAACGAGAATTCCGGAAATTAGACTAAGATGGTTTCAAATTAGAATTAACAGAATCATAGTGACAAATTCCATACTTAACGAAATGCGCGTAACACACAGTGATTTTATGTACTTTTTGCAACAGACAAAAAGATATTGCAACAGACAAAAAGATACGGCATTTCACTATTTATGGAATTGTACACATGTTCAATCATTTTGGAGTGAATTAGAAAATTATATAAAAAGCAAATGCCTACATTGCGACAGACTGTCATTAAACGCTGGTCTTGTACTCTTTGGGACTGATGAAAATTCAGAGATCGATGAGTGCCTTTCTTTTATTACACGCTAAACGTTTTGTGTACAGATGTCGCATCTAAGGTAAGGCAAAGCCATCGGTTTCTGGGTTTCTCAGACAAATAAAATACATTAAAAATGTAGACAGATATGTTCACCTACTAAGAAATGAGACAAGAAAAATTCAATGCAAAATGGCTTGCATATAATACACTCTTAAACTAAGGACTGATTGTTCCTGAAAAATGTTGATCCGCATTGTATTGCACGTTACTCTATTACATTAGATGTTGACGCCTGTTAACAAACATGCTACTTGACTCCAAATTTCTGTCTGCTATGTATAAAAGGTATCAGCCACAATGTGTAGTGGCAAATTAACTAACATGAACAACTGCAAAGGCAGGAGAGCACTGACAGTTACAGAGAAACAGATTTGTGTGCCTCTGTATGAATGTGGGGATGGGGGTGGGGATCGAGCGCAAGCGTGAGTGTATGACGATGATGATGTTGGTAAATCGAATGTGTATGTGTTAAGGGAAAGGAGGGTCAAAAAACGTACCCCTGGTTCTTAGTAGATTAGAGACATTAAATATTGTCTCGATGTCAAATTTTTACTTTAGAAATATTTCGTCTTTCTGTTCTATTTCCTTTCATTTACGTTTGTTTGAATGCATTATGTACTGTGGTTCGACTTCTATTCAATGCACTGTAAATGTCTCGTTTTCAAAGAACCTTCTTAGCAAGGGAAAAAAAAATTAACAGCAAACTGCGGCATTTCGTTACATACGACTACATTGCATCATGTAAAGAAGAATTTTTGCCCAGACCAACCTTTTCGCTTCGTTATATCCAGCATTTGTTACATCCGACTTCATTACAAGCGGCTTCAACTGTTAATATGTACAAGTGTGTGTGTGTGTGTGTGTGTGTGTGTGTGTGTGTGTGTGTGTGTGTGTGTGTGTGTGTGTGTGTGTTCGCGAGTGCACGCATGTGTGTGTGTGTGTCTTGGTAATGTAAGTAAGTGTACAATTCAGATGACAGATGGTTGATGGTGACTTTTTCTTTGAAGTCCGCTTAACACAAAAATGCAACACTGAGACTTGATAACTAGTGCTCAAAACGTCATCTGGCTCATGGAAAGAGACACCATCTCGAGTTATCAAGGGCAAGGCTCCTTTGACGCACATGATTATTTCTATGGGGCGATCTCTTGAATAGCATATTAACATATAGTACAAAATCAGTTATGGAGAGAGGGGGCGAGAGAGAGGGAGAGACAGAGAAAGAGACAGTGGTAGGTAAGAAGGGATGGGGGGTGGGGGTGGGGATGGGTGGGAAGGAAGACAGACACACGGAGAGAGAGAGAGAGAGAGACTTCAGTCTTCAGGTTTCACGTCTTTACTCCATAAAGCCATTGGCCCGTTTGAAAGGGAATGAGCACAATCAATTACAACACATGTAAGAAAAGCAGTCAACCAACCAACCCACCAAACAAGAACAGCAACTAAGAAAGATGTCACTTAGAGGACAGACAGACAGAAGACAGAGAGACAAAGTGTGTGCGGAAGCACACACACACACACACACACACACACACACACACACACACACACACACACACACACACACACATACATTCAGTTCTACCACCATCTTAACAGATTTTCTCAAAAATCCGCACAGGGTGTATTCTTGATAGGAAAAACTTTACAAAAATACCATCTTAACTAGCTGTGTTTAAATGACAGTAACATTATTATTACATAATTAAGTTCAGCAATTATGATCCATTTGCAAAAACTACAGATATTGAGACATAAAAACTATGCAGAGCTGATCCTATGTGTGCCAGCCTTTCCAAGATTCACACCTTGCACACTGAACACTGGCGGGCTGTGTTGTCTGTTACACTGCTGGGAAAGAAATGGATCTTCATAATGCCCATTGAGCAACCATACAGTAAGCAAATGTTTTTTTTTTTTTAAGTCAAGAAAGATTTGATGCCACAGGTGTTGGTCAAACAATTGCTGGCCAATCTGTTTATTAACTGGTTGCAGGAAAAGGTAGCAGGTTGTTGTTAGCACCAACATGAAGAAGAAAAACAGTGTTGGGATAATAAATATGTCTGGAATCATCACTGAGAAGATTCCAAGGGCAACATGATTCTATTGGTATTTAGTGTATTTCACATATAGAAGTAACGTTAATAGACTTCATCTACACCTGATAAAAATAACAAAGAGAGAACAGCCAAAATGAAAGATATTTACCAGTACAAATATGTGCATACTGCTTTTCTTTTGTAACCACAATATGGTTGGGCGAGCACGAGAATATGTGCTGGACAATAAAAAGAAAAAAACACAACAGCACACAGTAGTCTTGCTCTTGGGCTTAAGTACTTTGCATGACATGACAAAATGTTTAGTTCATCCGTACATTAACAAACCGCAGTGATCAATGTGCTAAATGTGAAAACTATATCCATCCTCCACCCCATTCAGAAACGTCAGTGCAAGCCAGTTTTGAATTTCCCAAGTCAAACATGTCTATCTTGTTGACAGTATTTTGTTTGAAAAAAAAGAAAAAAAAGAAATCATCTTATCTTCTAATTTTCATCTTGACTGTTAGTACATAAAACTTACATGATTTTGTACATTTGAAGGTGAAAAGAATGGAGACGTTTTGTTTGTTACAGTAAAACTAATGAGCAGAATCTGTAAACACATCAAAATAATAATAATGATTATGGCGCTTTTCATACATCGTAAGCCCTAAGCACTCACAAATGCATTAACGGTTAAAGAAAACATAAATGAAACCAATAAGAAGATGAACACTACAATAAGTACCATGCATCTAAAAACAAGGGTACATACTGACACCCATGCACACACACACAAACACATTATCCCACGTGAAAAAGAATACACGATAAGTGATTGCTCATTCTTTGTTTTCATTGTCCTGAATGCTGTCCATCTTCTCTGAAGAAGACCTACGAGGTTGAAACGCTTCGTGTTGTGTCTTGTAATTTGTTTGTCCCTGTTAAGTGGGGGATTCACTTTCAACTCCTTTTGAAAGTTTGTTTCAACTTCAGCCAGCAGTCACCTCACTTAAAAATCTAACCTTGATTTCTTTGTTTGTACATCTCTCATCACTATTTCAACACAGGAAATATCTCTTACATCTTGTGGGCCACCTTAATTTGCCTTTGCTTTTGTTTTTTTTAAAATTATGCATCAGGAAAGTTAACAGCAATGACAAATATAGTTTTTCACATCAGACAGACGTGTACAATAATGATAAAGAATGCTTCATTGTTGTGGTGCTCGGAGTTCAAAATCAACATCATTTTGGGTCACTAAGCACACTGCAATTTGAATGAAAACAGGACGAAATTTGAAAATTTATTGACGAGGCGCTGCCCAAAACGTAGACAAACAAATCGTAATACAAAAACATGATGCGTTTCGACCACTTAGATCTTCTTCAAATGAGACACTCAACACTCGGGATAACGAAAATGAGCAAGCAATCATTTATTACATCCAATTCGGCGCAAGATGGGTGCTGAACGAAAACCTTTTTCGTCCTTGTCTTCCCTTAGTAATTAGTATTAGTACTATTATTACTATTATTGTTATCATTTTTGAATAGTGTTTCTGTCTGAAACTCTTCTTATCAGTACTATTATTACCATTCTTGTTAGTATTGTTCTTAGCTTTACTATATTTATTATTAACACTATTGTCAGTATCAATGTCACCATCAGTACCATTGTCATCACCATCATCATCGCCACCAACAGTTCCCACGGCAACTAGGCTCCTCTAACTCCTCTCTTTCTTCCATACTACAACTGCTGTTGCCATATTATCACCAAAAGTGGTAGTAATCCTCTCGTTATTTTTTCAACAATTTGATCCTCCTCCTCCTCCTCCTCCTCCTCATTGTTATCATTCCTACGAGTATTCACAGCAAATAAACAATAATTTAGTCACATTACCCATTTTCTCACATATGACATACATTCATATAAAGAATTTGAATTTCAATTAAACATCTCCTCGGTTCATAAAATCAATGGACAGGGGAATAAAACTTTTTGTTTAAATCTGACACTTCTGCATTTAACCGATCGATATCTTCGTCCTGACTGAAGAAGGTCATACTGATTTGCAAGAACGTGGGTCTGGTCACACGCAATCTTCTTCGCTTTACAAACAACACGGCACCTGTACAGCTCACTCAGACTTTTTGTCTCTCTCACCAACGATTTTTCCTCCACGTTCACCACTTTCTCAAGCACATTTCTGCTCTTCACAGTCAACCCACCATACCAACACATAAATGAGAAAGTTAGAAAACAGATTCAAGAAGCATGANCACCTGATAAAAATAACAAAGAGAGAACAGCCAAAATGAAAGATATTTACCAGTACAAATATGTGCATACTGCTTTTCTTTGTAACCACAATATGGTGGGGCGAGCACGAGAATATGTGCTGGACAATAAAAAAAAAAAAAACAACAGCACACAGTAGTCTTGCTCTTGGGCTTAAGTACTTTGCATGACATGACAAAATGTTTAGTTCATCCGTACATTAACAAAACCGCAGTGATCAATGTGCTAAATGTGAAAACTATATCCATCCTCCACCCCATTCAGAAACGTCAGTGCAAGCCAGTTTTGAATTTCCCAAGTCAAACATGTCTATCTTGTTGACAGTATTTTGTTTGAAAAAAAAGAAAAAGAAATCATCTTATCTTCTAATTTTCATCTTGACTGTTAGTACATAAAACTTACATGATTTGTACATTTGAAGGTGAAAAGAATGGAGACGTTTTGTTTGTTACAGTAAAACTAATGAGCAGAATCTGTAAACACATCAAAATAATAATAATGATTATGGCGCTTTTTCATACATCGTAAGCCCTAAGCACTCACAAATGCATTAACGGTTAAAGAAAACATAAATGAAACCAATAAGAAGATGAACACTACAATAAGTACCATGCATCTAAAAACAAGGGTACATACTGACACCCATGCACACACACACAAAACACATTATCCCACGTGAAAAAGAATACACGATAAGTGATTGCTCATTCTTTGTTTTCATTGTCCTGAATGCTGTCCATCTTCTCTGAAGAAGACCTACGAGGTTGAAACGCTTCGTGTTGTGTCTTGTAATTTGTTTGTCCCTGTTAAGTGGGGGATTCACTTTCAACTCCTTTGAAAGTTTGTTTCAACTTCAGCCAGCAGTCACCTCACTTAAAAATCTAACCTTGATTTCTTTGTTGTACATCTCATCACTATTTCAACACAGGAAAAATATCTCTTACATCTTGTGGGCCACCTTAATTTGCCTTTGCTTTTGTTTTTTTTAAATTATGCATCAGGAAAGTTAACAGCAATGACAAATATAGTTTTTCACATCAGACAGACGTGTACAATAATGATAAAGAATGCTTCATTGTTGTGGTGCTCGGAGTTCAAAATCAACATCATTTTGGTCACTAAGCACACTGCAATTTGAATGAAAACAGGACGAAATTTGAAAATTTATTGACGAGGCGCTGCCCAAAACGTAGACAAACAAATCGTAATACAAAAAAACATGATGCGTTTCGACCACTTAGATCTTCTTCAAATGAGACACTCACACTCGGGATAACGAAAATGAGCAAGCAATCATTTATTACATCCAATTCGGCGCAAGATGGGTGCTGAACGAAACCTTTTTCGTCCTTGTCTTCCCTTAGTAATTAGTATTAGTACTATTATTACTATTATTGTTATCATTTTTGAATAGTGTTTCTGTCTGAAACTCTTCTTATCAGTACTATTATTACCATTCTTGTTAGTATTGTTCTTAGCTTTACTATATTTATTATTAACACTATTGTCAGTATCAATGTCACCATCAGTACCATTGTCATCACCATCATCATCGCCACCAACAGTTTCCCACGGCAACTAGGCTCCTCTAACTCCTCTTCTTTCTTCCATACTACAACTGCTGTTGCCATATTATCACCAAAAGTGGTAGTAATCCTCTCGTTATTTTTTCAACAATTTCACACACATTCACAGCAAATAACACAATAATTTAGTCACATTACCCATTTTCTCACATATGACATACATTCATATAAAGGAATTTGAATTTCAATTAAACATCTCCTCGGTTCATAAAATCAATGGACAGGGGAATAAAAACTTTGTTTAAATCTGACATTTCTGCATTGAACCGATCGATATCACTGATTTGCAAGAACGTGGGTCTGGTCACACGCAATCTTCTTCGCTTTACAAACAACACGGCACCTGTACAGCTCACTCAGACTTTTTTGTCTCTCACCAACGATTTTTCCTCCCACGTTCACCACTTTCTCAAGCACATTTCTGCTCTTCACAGTCAACCCACCATACCAACACATAAATGAGAAAGTTAGAACAGATTCAAGAAGCATGAATAAAATGTCCGAAGAATGTCAGTATTCACATGAAATGATCGCAGCTTGCGAAGACAATATAATCTGGTTTGACATTTTTTGTGGACATACTCAACATGGGATTTAAAATTCAGCTTATTATCTATAAAAGTTCCTAAATATTTGTATGATTCAACACGTTCTACTTCAGCACCTTTGATAAAAAGTGGTGGTACAGCTTTTGGATTCTTTCTAAAATCAATCAACATTTCTTTCGTTTTTGTTACATTCAGATCAAGATAGTTATGATCGCACCAGTCAACAAATCTTTGAACCTCCTTGAAGTAAACAGAATCAGAGTTGGAAAGATCCACAAGTGCTGAGTCATCTGAATATTTAATGTACAAAAGTTGAATCACTTCCTGAACAATCATTTGTGTACAGAGTAAAAAGCACTGGTGATAAAACAGTACCCTGGGGTGCGCCAGTTGAAATGACTCTGGAAGACGAAACAACACTTTGATATCGAACAACAGACTGTGTCCTCTGTGTAAGAAAATCAATTATCCAAAGAATGAGCTTGTTACCCACATTTATGTTAATGAGTTTCTTTGCCATCAGATGTGGTTGTATGGTGTGTGAATGCTGATGAGAAATCAATAAAGAGAATGCGTACAAAGGAGGCAGGTTTTTTTCGAGGTGTGAAAAAGCATGATGGAGAAGTGTGAGTGTGGCATCATCTGTTGATCTGTTCTGTTGGTATGCGAACTGAAAACGGGTCTTGGTACTGTGTAGTATCTTTTTTAAAAAACATAACAGAGGACAATTCTTTCAAGACATTTCATTGCAACAGATGTGAGGGCAACTGGTCGGTAATCATTTAAACAGCTTGGGTTGCGTTTTTTGGGAACAGGACATACAGTGGCATTTTTCCATAAAACAGGAATTATACATTCTCTAAGTGACCAGGTAAACAAACGACTGTAAACATAGGAGAGCTGAGAAGCACACACCTTCAACAATTTTCCACAGATATTATCAGGGCCATTGCCTTTCTCACATTTAAACGTTTATCTGTAAGGCTGTTTCTCCTGAAGGGTCAATCCTGTTTTTTCAAACTGGATGAGGTGTTCTTCAAACCATGCGTCTAGCTCCTCGCTGATTTTGCATTATCGAGCAAACGCCATTCCACAGTCTTGGAGCATGCCATGAACCACTTTGTACATGCCATACTGTTGTTCAGTAAAATCTAGCTGCTGGTCATCAGAAGGCCGTACATCCAAAACAGTTCTACAGTCCTGCTCATCGGCAATGTTCCGACTCTCAACATTGCCTGGGCAATCATCATCCTGGTTCGGAGCAGCCTTCTCGTCGTCCATCATCTCACCAACTATCTTCTTCAGGGCCTGGGCACGTCTGTTTGGTGATCCTAACCCAGCCCTAGCTGACACGTACATGAGGGCACACTGTTTCAAGGACCAAGGATTTGCCTCAGCCAGTGCTTGGACAAACTTGGCCTGCTTTTCTTGCTCTGCATGGCTTACCTTTGCTACCTGTGCTGCATTCAACATGGCCACCCGATTGGAATCACTGATGGCACCCGTTTCGATGAAACAAGTCCAAGATCCGAGTGTCTCTCTTCTCACAAACCTCTTTCAAGATTGCTGATTCAGCAAAAGATTCTTTGTAGATTTCATGACTCAGACCTGTCTTAAACAAGATCCTGAGGACCTTAAGACAAATGGAAGGCTCTTGTTCCATAGCAAAAATGGCAGGCGTTTTGCCTGAGCGACTGACGGCCACCGGATTTGCCCCCTTTTCTAGCAGCTTCTCCAAAATATAGTCATGACCGTTTCGGGCAGCCATCATAAGTGTTGTCTCCTCGTCATCTGTCCTTGCCTCCACATTGACCGCACGGCAGTGCAAAAAGACATTTAATAGTCTGACAACATAACTCTCATCGCTTTCAATATAATTTGAGCACTGTAAACAGTAGTAATCATTCTCGAACAAGCGGTGTTTAGACAATAAAAGGTGTAGAGGGGTCCAGTGTTTCTTTTCTCCGGAAGTGCAGAAGCTTGGTCACAGTGGAAATATCTTTGTGAAGCAGAACACTCATGGCACCACAGCAGTGAAGATCTGCTGCAACACCAAACAGAGTCAATGACGCACTACCTGTTGGTTCTTTCAGAATTGCATCAAGTTGGTTCATCTCTTCGAATTTGTTGAGCAGCATTCTGAGACATTGGGACCGATCATTTTTGGTGGCATGAACGGCAGCATCACCTTTGACTCGCCACTGCCACTGGTTGACTTTACTGGGTGGCAGAACCTTGCAGACGGAAACAAGTGGATACGAACTACAGCCTCCACAATCACACTCCCTCAAAAAACACAGATTTGCATCACTACTCTGGGATGCCACTACAGTTTCTACTCTCAGATCCGGATTGTGACGCAAAAGAACATCCAGGCAACGATTGACGTTGTTGTCACTAACGCAGGCAATGACACTCATCAACACTGGGGTGAGACCGTAGTACTTTCCTTCCACCTCCACTCTGCCTGCGTTTACGTCGGCTTTGTGATGTAACAGGTGCTCAACTATCTCTCTCGCTGATTGTTGAGGGCAGCAAAATGGAGAGCCGTCAACCCATCGTTATTCCGGGCATTGACGGCCTCCTCTGACGACATTTCAAGGATGATACAGATTGCTGTGTATGAGGGGTGCCGGGCGACACATGCTAACATCAAAACAGTGTTGCCAGCACTGTCTAGGGTGTCTATAGAACTGGGCACAGACTTGATGTACTCTATCAAGTCAGATTCTCTGTCTATCCCCCACAGGGCCAGCACATGGACCTTATCGCATTGATAGTCATGTTGCACCATGGGGATGTAGCAGGCTTCCGTCGCCATCGTCTGGCGTATGGTAAATCCACTCCCGATAACTGGGTTGAAATTGGCCAATGAGATGGGGCACCCCATCTCTGTGGTCCTTGGACACGTGTCTGCCGTCTTGTGACAATGGCATAGTCCATCGTCCTTTTCGGCGCTGTGGTCATCTCCTGACTGGTGGTCCCCTATGGAAACCCTCGCTTCAGTAGCTTCCGCTGTTCTTAAGTTTTTAATCAGTTGAACATCAGGAACGGCTGTAACAACCAAACAAGATATTATCAGGAATCTTGGGGAGGCCTTGCACCTATTGTGTATAGTTCTGTACCCCCCACCCCTTCCCTCACTGCCTTGCAGAGGCCTCGTACCTAGGTGTGTGTAGTTCCGTACCCCCACCCCACCCCTTCCCCCCCTCACTGCTTCTGTTTTATCTCTTTACAATCAGCCTTCAGACACTTTCTAACACGGCTATCATGGGAGGACTGTTCTTTGCCATTTTTGTTTGTTGAATTGTCACGTCTGTATGTCTTGTTCAGGTACGGTAAGGTAATATTGCTCATAGCTCAGCTACCGCGAAAGGTCATATCAGGGCCGTCAGCGCATTGAAGTCAACTCACAAGTCATTATAAACAACAACAACAACAACCCTCATTCACACAACGCTTTAAAACACACCTTAAAAAAACGGAAATTTTGTTAAAATTTTTCCTCCATATAATCTTAGATCAGATGAAAAATGCTATCTCTTTCAGAAATTCAAAGATCACATCAGGTGGGATATCCCTGAAACAAGGTTTACACCGAGTCTGCTGTGAAGTGTTTATGTCTCACATCATACATCATGCAAGTCCCAACACTAAAAGAATGACTCACTATCAGTGGTACATGACATGGAACGCACCTCGGAACTTCTTCACCTCTTAAAAGATACGAATGGGTGTAAAAGGAGTGGCCTGTATGCAAGTGGCACAAAAGGATTTCGGCCACTTTGGGAGCATGGTAGAAACTCGTTCAGGTTTGGACGGATTTTAAATTGTTGTCCACTTGCAAATTCCATTCCTCTTGCCAGATGTCTTTTAATATAAGCCTGGGTTTGTTTTTTTCAGACCGGTGTGAGGGATATACACTCAACACTTTCTTCGTGGCACTCTTGGCAAGTTCAACCACTTCGTTGCCTCGAATGCCCGCATGGCTGAGAACCCAAGCAAAAACTATGTTATATCTACCTGATTTCAGAGAGGTGTACAGCTCGAATAACTTTGGCAGATGTGGATGCTGGAGGTTACGGCCGGTAATGGCATCCTAAGCAGAAAGGGAGTCCCAGCAAAATGAGGACATCTTTACTTTTTGATTTAGAGATCATTTCAAGAGTCAGGACCAAGGCAGTCAACTCTCAGCTGTGTAGATGGAGCTGTCAGTGGGAATGTGTTTAGAACATCTCTGAGAAACAGCAGTTGCACAGATGCAACAAACAAACAGACAACAAATGCACAGGAGAATATTCCCTGGATTGCAGTCAGTCTTCTCACTCTGTGCGGTATATATTTTTTCTTTATGGTATTTCCAACGCTTGAAGTGATATTGGTTGAACATTCACTGGTCTAGTTGCAAAGTGAAACGACTGCAGGCGGAAATCTAAACAAATCTTGAATAAATGTCAGCGAACCGCCCAGAGAAACGTGGACAAACGAGTCACTTTCAAACAAAACAAAGTGAAGACAATGAACTGCACGTATAAGGCTGACAGCATCTGACTATGAAAATTAGCTTGCAAAGCTGAACAGCATCTGGCTATGAAAATTAGCTGAGAGAAGAAAAGCGGAAAAAAACTGTTCTGTTCAGTGTATGTATGTGAGAAGAAAGCTCAACCTGTCAATATGTATGGGCAAACGATGCATGCAACATCAGCCGTGTCGGCAGAACTGAATATGGACGTTTACAGAAAGGGTATCTGTGACGGAATTATAGCACTGTTCTCTTCTTCCTTTTGTCTGACCGCTGCCAAAGTTTCATTCAGCAATAACCTCGCAATGACCTAAATTCCCTTGTTTGAATTGCAACCATTCGTGCCTTCAGGACACAATGAGGGCCCCCAAGTGAAAAGTCAGGTAGGCACATGACTTAACAATGTGTCCTGGTGGTGACATCAATGACCTGCTGGCAACGCCACTCGCAGCACTGGATCAACACTGTAAACATGTCTCCCGTCTGTGGGTCCTCTAACACAGACAGCGAAAAACTATCAGCAGAAGGGGTCCACATCTAGTCCGGGATTTCAATTACAACAAACACATGGACATCACTCAAGTAATTACAAAAGCCCACTATGGTCTGCCAAAACACGGTCATAATCCTGAGTAGCAATCGAAACAGAGCTTATATACATACGTATGTCACTACTGAATGCTACTCTGACACACAAAGAGGAGAGAGAGGGTAAGAGAGAGAAAGAATGAGGGGGGATGGGGGTCGGGAGGAGAAAAGAGTCGGGGAAAGATGGATGAAGCAGGAAGCCAGGAGAGGAGAGAAGGAGTGTTAAAAAAGAGGACAGGATGATGCAATACATACTCATCCTCATCGATCAACCTGATGCCAAACCCACCTGCTACTCCAGAGCATAGAAGACCAGCTCAACACTAGTCCTAACAAAAGCTACAGAAGACATCCAACGACTCACCTTTAGACAAGTCAGCACCCAGTTTGGAGGAAGCAACCATCTGCCAGCCATCATTACCATCTCTGTGCCATGCCCATAGGATGCACTGAGCACAGCATGGAAACAACGCTGGAACTTCAAATATGCCAGCTGGACCACCTTCAAAGAAATGGCTGTCCACCTCCGCAAGGGCATCAACACATCCACCAGCCTCAAACAAAAAATGTCCATCACTTTACCACTGCAATACTGCAAGCAGTCAATCCCAAGGGGAAAACACATTACAGGCCCTATTAGTGCAATACTCTAGGACAGCCTTATACAGTACTGAATTCTGCCAGAGAAGCCATGGAGCAGAGCTCCACTCCAGAGAACATCCAGAGAGACAACAGCATCAAAGTGACCTTCAACCAGAATAAGGAGATAGAGATCCAGAAGAACTGGATTGAGAAGACGTAGCAATCTGAACATGGGCAAAACTGTGGGGACATGAGAAGAACATGGGCAAATTGTGGGACAGTACAAGAACCCTGATTACACAAGTGTGAGATACAGCAGAACTGTCATTCAGGAAGATGGTAAGCACCATGTTGAAAAAAAAAAAGCAGGAAACATACTGGTAGATTTCTACAAAGAGGGAAGTAAAACCACAAAGCCTAATCCCCGAGTACAGGAAGTCTGCAAGGAAATAAGAGACAAGCTGAAAAAAGAGAACCCATACTATTCTATGATGACAGCCTCCTCTATGGCAGAACTCAACGCAGCCATCAATAAACTCAAAAGAAAGAAAAACCCTGGGAAAGACGGCATCCCAAACGACATTAAGTTTGGACCCACAGCCAGACAGAAAACTCTTGATCATCAACCAGTTTTGGAACATGGGGAAATTTCCAGACCGACGGAGAGAAGCAGTTATCACCCCCATCACACGGAGACAAAAGATCATCATCAAGAAATCCAGCTACCAACTCATCAGCCTCCTCAGTTGTCTAGGCAAGGTGAGGGATACACTAGTGAACAGAAGACTCCTCAAACAAACTGGAAGAAAACAACACTTTCAGCAACACACAGACTACCGGAAGTTGTTACTGTTCCCTGCCTCATTTCATTTCCAATTTCGTTTTGATTAAATCGAGGCTATTTGTATTTGTGTCTGTCCGTTTTTGTGTTTGTCTTTTGATCTCCCTTGCATCCTTGGGTGGATCCTCAAGCGTAGGCTCAAAGATTGCCCCCTACATTTTATACTATTTGCATAATATCTGTAGTTTTTCAGCAACTTTTTCTCCTCCCCACACTTTAGTTTGGTTTCATTTACTACCTTCACTGGTTGCTTCGGAGGTGCTATTGGATTCTTTTTTTGCACCCTTGGTGGTGAGAACACCACAGTATTATGAACTGTGGTGTGTCTCTATTTGACGCCAGGAGCGCACATACACCAGCCGTGTCTCCTTGATGAGTTCTGACCCAGCAAACGAAAGGCCTCGGAGCAGGCAATACAAATAAATCTGTTCTCAAAACGGATTGCGATGGTTCCCTTATGCAGCTAGTGAAGAGTTTTCGTATCTGCAATATATTTTCTTAAATTGATGTTCTCAGTTTCTCCATCTTCAACCTTCCACCCTCCTCCCAATTTCTTAAGTCCAAAGTTTTGCCAAGTTATTACCATGAAGACAGTTAAGTTGTTGGCCTGCGCTTGTTCCCCGCCCCAATCCACCCAGTATTAGATTGTTCGTCTTTGTGATTGTTTGACTTTATTCAAGTTTAAAAGGCTGTGCCAGTTTTGAATAAAAAGTGCTCTGTGTTAGGTTTCCTTAGGGGAGCAAAAACTACCCCACTTGTTAATTGTTCCCTGCCTCATTTCATTTCCAATTTCAATTCAAGGCAGTTAGGTTCTGCTGACCAACACTGATCAACTCAATGCTGTCAGGTTCTGCTGATCAGGGGATGGAATTTGACGCCGGACAATAAGCGGCGATATCAGTTTTTATTTTCATAGCAATCTGCAATGTTTTTTGTACACTTATTTTCTATGTCCCGGCCCCCCCCCCCTTTCTTTTTTGATCTTCACTCCGGCAACCCCTTTAACCCATATAAATCTTTAGACATCCTTTTCTTAATTGTTCAAAATGTTTCTGTTTACAGACTGAGAGAGAAGAGAACTGCGGTTCACACACACACACGCACGCCCCACCCACACACTGATAGCCTTACGTGGTAACATGCGTAGGCGTTCCATAGTAGCATGTGGATGATCTGAAAAACACAAGACAAAAAACAACGTGTCTGTTAATCTCACCTTGCCCTTGCAGCAAGATGTAGCAGGCTTCCGTCGCCATCGTCTGGCGTATGGTAAATCCACTCCCGATAACTGGGTTGAAATTGGCCAATGAGATGGGGCACCCCAATTCCATCTCTGTGGTCCTTGGACACGTGTCTGCCGTCTTGTGACAATGGCATAGTCCATCGTCCTTTTCGGCGCTGTGGTCATCTCCTGACTGGTTTTTCCCCTATGGAAACCCTCGCTTCAGTAGCTTCCGCAGTTCTTAAGTTTTTAATCAGTTGAACATCAGGACCGGCTGTAACAAACAAACAAGATATTATCAGGAATCTTGGGGAGGCCTTGCACCTATTATGTATAGTTCTGTACCCCCACCCCTTCCCTCACTGCCTTGCAGAGGCCTCGTACCTAGGTGTGTGTAGTTCCGTACCCCCACCCCACCCCTTCCCTCACTGCTTCTGTTTTATCTCTTTACAATCAGCCTTCAGACACTTTCTAACACGGCTATCATGGGAGGACTGTTCTTTGCCATTTTTGTTTGTTGCATCCTTGGGTGGATCCTCAAGTGTAGGCTCAAAGATTGCCCCCTACATGTTATACTATTTGCATAATATCTTTAGTTTTTCAGCAACTTTTTCTCCTCCCCACACTTTAGTTTGGTTTCATTCACTACCCTTCACTGGCTGCTTCGGGGGTGCTATTGGATTCTTTTTTGCACCCTTGGTGGTGAGAACACCACAGTATTATGAACTGTGGTGTGTCTCTATTTGACGCCAGGAGCGTAAATACAACCATCCGTGCCTTCTTGACGAGTTCCGACCCTCAACGGACGAAAGGCCTCGGAGCAGGCAGTACAAATATATCTGTTCCCAAAACGGATTGCGATGGTTCCCTTATGCAGCTAGTGAAGAGTTTTCATATCTGCAATATATTTTCTTAAGTTGATGTTCTCAGTTTCTCCATCTTCAACCTTCCACCCCCCTCCCAATTTCTTAAGTCCAAAGTTTTGCCAAGTTGTTATTATGAAAACAATCAAATTGTTGGTTCCCCCTCCCTCCACCCCCCCCCCCCCCCCCCCCCCCCCCCACACACACACACACTATTAGACTGTTCGTATTTGTCTGACTTTATTCAAGTTTGAAAGGCTGTGCCAGCACACACACGCACGCCCACCCACACACTGATAACCTTACGTGGTAACATGCGTAGGCGTTCCATGGTAGCTTTGGTAGTATGTGGATGATCTGAAAAACACAAGACAAAAAACACCTGTCTCTTAATATTCTCACCTTGCCCTTGCAGCAAGCTACCAAAAAGGAATAATAGTCATCTCTACATATCCTCCACCCATCCCCATTTAATTGTTCAGATTTGGTGATAGAGGGGGGAGTGCAGCTAGATAAGAGCAGAAGTGATCTCAGCAGGTTGGTGAACTGTCGAGCAAGGCAAAGGAGGGGTAGGGGGGGGGGGGGCGAGTAAGAGGGCAGTGTGGAGAAGGGGGAGAGAGAAGGAAGGATGATGGCCTTCATGATAACAGTGGACACATCAGACATCTCATAGTCACCAATTCATAGCAGTATCTACATAGTGCTCATGTTCAACAGACATTCTGTGATAATCTCATCATAAACACAAACACACACGATCCTCCGACTGCCGTTTCGCGCGTGAGGAAATAATGATGTACGAAGCATAATTAAGTAAACAGTTGATAAGTCAGTCATCCCGTTACTATCTTTAAAAAAGGGGGAGTGTGTGTGGTGGAGGGGGTGGAGTGGGAGGCTCTATGAATGGTGTGCCGTTGTACATTTATGTACCTCCCACATACATTCTCCCAGTATATAACCCAATTACCTTCAAAAGACTTTTAAGCAAAGTTGACAAACATTTAATAACAAACTGCGGTATTTCGTTACATCCCGACCACATTACATCCGACAAATTTTTAGTCATATAAAGAGGATTTTTGTCAAGTCGTGGCAACTACAGACTCTCAAGAACAAAATTCAAGGAGTTTTCAAGCGGCGTTTTATTTCAACAAGGTGGCACGAAAATTAAACCATTGTTTTTTAAAACTTCATTTTTTTTCTATTGTTTATGTTAAAAAAATACAAAAACACATTTGGGTGATTTCAAAGATCTTGTGCGATTTGGGGACCACAAATGGGGGCAAAATTATGAAAATTGAAAAAAAAAGGTTCATGACAAGAACTGTATTTGTATCACAGCAGACATCTTAGGCACCTGAAATATGACTTTTCGTGTTCTGCTGAGCTATAGTAGTGCAATGACAAAAGGAATTTATATACTGTTTTGCTGAGCTAAAGTAATGCAATGACAAAAAGGATTTTTATATATCTAAAAACTGCTTTTTTTTCAATAATTTTTTTTCCATATGGTGGCCATCAGCTTCGCGTTTCATTGCTTTCGAATTATTCCAATAGAAATAGCAAATGATACGTGCTGTTTTGACTTATAAATAAAACATTATTGCATGCAAAAATCATTTCTGATCAAAAGAAAAAAACAATACCATGCTAGCTAGTCTGGATCCAGAGATATTGTACTCCTTGCACATCAACCGTTGTTGAAAAAAGTGATGTTGAGAAAACGGCGTTTGAAACTAACGAAGTTAAGCAATTTTCACAAACACCTCTTTCAAATAAAGTCATTTTTTTTAAACAAAAATGTAAAAACAGACAAAATGAACACCACACACACTTTTCCTGAGCACAAAAATACATAAAACCCAAAACATAATTTTTGAAAAAGAAATAGTCAAATTTGCGTGCCACCTCTCTACTCTACTTGTATAAAAATTGAAAAAAAAGTGGCAGTTTGATTTTTCTGTGTTCAGGTTGATGAAAAAATCATTTTAAAACATTTATACAAATCATCGTCGCGATCCTGGACTGTTGTCGGCGATTCAACCAAGGGAGATAATTTGTAACTTTCAATTTTGATGATGTTACAAATTACCTCCCTTGGTAAAATCGCAAACGATCCAGGATCGCGACGTTGTTGGTAAAAATTTGTTTTAAAATAGTTTTTCATTAACCTGAAGGCAGAAAAATCAAACCGCCATTTCTTTTTTGCCAAATCAAAGACTTTTGGAGCTGATGGCCTGATTTTCAAAGGTTTTCAAAGGAGGTTTGGTCAACAGAACCACATTTTATTGATTTTCAAAGGTTTTCAAGGTCTTGAAATTCCCTGTCAGAATTCAAGGAGTTTCAAGGAGCGTACGAACCCTGTACTTGGTAACTAAGGTTTTTGCTATTGTTGTTTATCGATTCAGATTCTCGTTTGAACGGGGAGGATGGGCGGTGGGGGATGGGAGGTGACACTTGGGGATAAGAAACACACCTACATTTATTTACTCTTTTTCTTCATGGTTCAATGTATTTTCAGTTTATACCCATGTCATTACTTTTCCCACGTGGTATGCCTTTCTTGTTGCTGATGCTGTTGACGATGATGACGATGATGATGATAGTTGCTCAGTGGGAGCATTGCAACCCTCCTATTACACACACATACACGGCTCACACACACACACACACACACACACACACACACACACACACACACACACACACACACACACACACACACACACGCACGCACACACGCACGCACACACACACGCACACGCACACACACTCACACAGATACACACACACACGCACTCGCACACACCCCCACACACACACACCCACCCACACACACACACACACACACACACACACACACACACACACACACACACACACGCACGCACGCACGCACGCACGCACGCACGCACGCACACACACACACACACACACACGTGCGCGCGCGCGCGCGCGCGCCCGAACACACACACACACACACACACACACACACACACACACACACACACACACACTCAACGTGTGATGTTTCTTTTTTCAATTTTAATGAGCATATTAACATGTAATTGTAATTTTTGTGCGAGTCGGACGTTACCATACTGATTCCCCCCCCCCCCCCACCCCCCCACCCCCAGTAGTTTTTGTGCGAGTCGCACGTTACCATACCTGATCCCCCCCCCCCCCCCCCCCCCCCTTTCCCAATCCTTCTGTATTCAAGGTAACCCATTTTTTTTTTTTTATACTATTTAACAGTGGAAGCGTTCATATCATTTTTATGTATGTTTTCTGCCGGGATATATTTGCTTCGTAGCTATGTCTAACAATACTGGCACATTGAGGGATGGGCGCGGAAACGCGTGCGGACACGCGCGCGCACGCGCGCGCACACACACACACACACACACACACACACACACACACACACACACACACACACACACTGAGCGCGTTTTTTTTTTTTTTTAATAAACATCAACATGCGTTACTCCACCTGATTATTGAGATTATTTGTATTTGTTTCTGTCCATCTTTGTGTTTGTCTTTTGATCTCCCTTGCATCCTTTGGTGGATCCTCAAGCGTAGGCTCAAAGATTGCCCCCTACATTTTAGACTGTTTGCATAATGTCTTTAGTTTTTCAGCAACTTTTACCTCCCCACACTTTCGTTTTGGTTTCATTACTACTCTTCGCTGGCTGCTTTGGGGGTGCTGTTGGATTCTTTTTTTAACTCTAGGTGGTGAGAACACCACGGTATTATGGACTGTGGTGTGTCTCTATTTGATACCAGGAGCAAAAAAACAGTCAGCCGTGTCTTCTTGATGAATTCCGATTCTGGGTTGAAATCAGCAACAGAGATGGGGCATCCCAATTTCTTTTCTTTTGTGGTTCTTGGGCTCTTCTTGCTCGTGTATGCTCTCTCATAGCAATGACATATCCCATCATTCTCTATGGAAGCGCAGCCATCCCCTGATAGGCGGTCCCTGTTGGCTTTCCTGGCTTCTACTGTTCTTATGTTCCTTTCCTGGCTTCAGCAGCTTCTACTGTTCGTATGTTCTGAACCTGTTGAACATCAGGAACGGCTGCAACAAACAAACAGTCAAGATATCAGGAATCTTGGAGAGGTCTTGCGCCTATTGTGTGTCGTTCCTTCCCTCGCTGCCTTGCAGAGGCCTTATACCTAGGTCTGTATACTTCCATTCCCCCATCCCTTCCCTCACTGCTTCTGAAAATCACAAGATAAGAAAAATCGGCCTGTATGTGCCCTTGCAGCAAGCTACAAAAAAAAAAGGAATAATAGATATCGTTAGTTTTCTTTGAAATTAATCCCCCCCACACACACACACCTCTCTCTACATATTCTCCACCCATCCCCATTTAATTATTCAGATTTGTTGATAGAGGGGAGTGCAGCTAGATGAGAGCAGTATAGACAGTGACAACTTGAAGTTGGAGGAAATGTGTGTAAATAGAAATGCAAAACAAAGCAAATTCAAACTAAACAAACAAAAAAGTGTGTGTAAAGGGAGGGGGAAGAAAATCTTCAAACCGAAGTGATCTCAGCAGCAGGTTGCTTGATGAACTGTCAGAGAGGGGGGTACGGAGGCAGTGGGGAGAGGGGAAAAAGGATGGCCTTCGTGATAACACTGAACACATCAGACACCAATTTCATCTCACAGTCACCAATCATAGCAGTATCTACACAGTGCTCATATTCAGTAAGCATTTTTATGATCATCTCATAAAACACACACACATCCTCCTCCGACTGCCGTTTCGCCCGTGAGGAAATAATGATGCATGAAGCATCTTAGGTAGACAGTTGATAAATCAGTCATCCCATTACTATCTTAAAAAAAAAAAAAAAAAAAAAAAAGGGGTGGAGTGGGAGGCTCAGTGAAGGGTGTACCATCGTGCATTTATGTACCTCCCACACACATTATCCCAGTATATATAACCCAAATACCCTCAAAAGACTTTTAAGCGAAGTTGGCAAACATTTAACAATAACAAGATTTTTGAGAACATCGCTCACTAAAAATGAACTTAGCCGTTTAGCGTGAAACTCGGGGGCATGAAACTTCAACAGTGAAGCTTCTTCGATGATACTTCTTCATGAGCAAGCAGAAGGGGAAGTGTCATACTGTTCTATGACTCGCTTGGATCGTTGACCTTCGACAATGTGTTGTTGAGAGCAGAAAACCAGCAGATATGTGCAAAAACCTTGTGCAAGTAAGTAATGACGTTCCCCTCCTGTGCTGACTGAAACGGAAAACAGTATCGAATGTGAAGGAATGGCAATAGTTTATGTGTTTGGACATACTATACTGGTCAACACAAGTTAAGGGCCGGCTTCAGATTTCAGTAGTTTTACAAACTGTTATTTTACACCAAGACAACAATGGAGAGAAAGGCGCAACTTGAGCGACACTGCAACTTCAGTTGCTGCTGCACGTGCCCAAACCTGCTTTACACCCATTGCAAGCCAGCAACACTGTTGCCAGGGGCGCTCAAAATGTTACATATTCACATGAAATTGACAGAAATTTGGTTGCTTCTTGCTGAAGAAGCAGAGCTGCTGCAAATTTCTGGCACAGTGTACATGCAAGTCATGGTTGTGGTAAACGCTGCTCAGCAAAAGTTCCAACGCAAATGTGTTTTTAAGGGCGACAACCTGGGCTCTCAATAAGCATGCCACCAAGACAACGACTTTCAACACTCGATCGTGGGCGGGCACTGGGATGGCTCCAGGACGGCGTTTCCGGTCGGGAAGTGGCCAGACGACTGGGAGTGAGCCACTCTGTCATCCAGCGCCTCAACCAACACTTTCAAGCCACTGGAAGTGCTGAAGAACGCCCACGCTCTGGACGCCCAAGAGCAACTACTCGGCGACACGATCGGTATGTCCAGCTGTCGGCGCTTCGAGACAGATTCATCTCTGCCAGGACGTTGAGAAGAAACCTGCGGACAGCAGCTAAAGTCCTCATCAGCTGTCAGACCGTTCGACGTCGTTTTGCATGAAGCTGACGTTCACCCCAAGGCAGCTGCTGTGCTTCTGCCTCTCACACGTCATCGCCAGGCTCGTATGGCGTTCTGCCCACCGCCATCAGCGATGGAACAGACAGCAGTGGGGCAGGGTGCTCTTCACGGACGAGTCACGCTTTACTATGTCCATGTGTGATGCCTGCAGGTGCGTGTGGCGACGGGTGGGGGAGCGGTTTGTGGACGCCTGCGTTCAGGAGTACGATCACTACGGAGGCGGGTCCGTGATGGTGTGGGGCAGCTTCCATCTTCACGGCAGAACCCCTCTGCACCTTATTAGAGGTAATCTCACCGGAAACAGGTACAGAGATGAGATTGTGAGGCCTATCATCATCCCAACCCTCCAGGCCATGGGACCAGGCTCCATTCTTCAAGATGACAACGCCACTTCTCATCGCGATCTGGTGGTCATGGACCTCCTGCAGCGTCAGCAGGTTGTCCGTATGGACTGGCCCGATCCCCGGACTTGACACCCATCGAAAACCTCTGGGACATCCTCGGACGCCGAGTCATGGACAACCATCTTGCGCCTGTTGATGTTGCTCAGTTGTTCCAGTTCCTGCAGCAGGAGTGACTCGCAATCCCTCATCAGGTGCTGCAGAACAACGTCCACTCCATGCGGCGACGGCTGACGGAATGTCTGGCAGCATGGTGGTCACACCAGCTACTGAACATGAACAAACTGAATTGACATTTCTTGCAACTTTTCGAAAGGGAGGGGGGGGGGGGGGGGGTCATTCTGATGTCTGTCAAGGTGATGAAATGTATCATGTTGATTTTTTTTTTTAGTTGAGTCGGAAGATGAAATGTCAATTAAATTATCCTATCAGATGGATGTGTTTTCTTTTGTTGTTTGCTCTTGAGAGAGGATTGTTCTTCCGGCCCTTAACTTGTGTTGACCAGTATACCTCACTGGAATGGGGCAAAGAAAAAATACAAGTAAAAGAAAGAATCGATCGTCTGATTTGATTAATGCAGATAACGGTGGTGCTGTAGAATGTGCGGAAAATGTTATATCAACACAAAAAATCAAGAGGAGAATCAGTTAGTAGACAAAAGACACTGACCACTTTTGTAAGTGGAGCTGAAAGTATGCCAGACAGAAGAGACAGCAACAAGACGTTCACATCGAAGGGTGAGCGGTGTTCAGTTCAGTTGGTAGTGAGGGGGGGGGGGGGGGGGGGGGGGGGGGGGCTGGTATTCAAAATCAGCTGACAAACATTGAACATGGACTGAACGAAAATTTTTAAGCACTGAAGAGTAAAGTTGATGAGAGCGAAGTACGACTCTTCAATCACATTTCAGAACAATTTGATAAATTAAGGAGTGATATTTATGCAGTGCAGCAAGAACACAACAGTTTGAAATCTAAATTGGAAGAAACTGAAGGTATCATCGAAGATCTACAAGATGACATCCAAAGGTTAAAGAGTGCTATTCGAAAAGACAGGGAGGAAAATAAAGCCCTAGAGCAATATCAAAGAAGGGACTCTGTGCGTTTTCTTGGGGTCGCATCGGACAATGGTAAAGAGACTCTGTCAGACTGTAAAAACAAAGTGCTAAATATCATTCATGAAAATGTACACGTTCAACATGTGTCCAAGGCAGACATTAGTATCGCTCATCAGGTTGGTTTCAAAAGTGGCAATAGGTCAAGACCCATACTCGTTTAATTCATGTCGAGAAAAATGAAGGCAGAAATCATCCAGAAAAGGAATTTGTTGAAAGGATCTCACATGGGGATTGTAGAGGATCTCACCCTAATTAATATGAAACGCTTCTCCGAAATCAAAAACCACCACAATGTTAAAAACTGTTGGACAAAAGAAGGAACAATTTATGCATAGTTAAAAAATGTAAAAAAAAAAATTGTTAAGATACTAAATGGAGACACGGCGGTATTACAAGAGACAGCTGCCAACCACACAATACCCGACTTTGAAATGTCTGAGGTGCACAGAGAATCAGGCGTCAGAGGTCGCGGTCAGCGGGCATATTTCAAGTCTGTGGCCAGTACGCCCAAACCAGCCAGGATGGTCGATTCCAGATCAGTGACATCCCCGAGGAGTCTGGAGTCCCCAAGTGACCAACAGCACAAGCAGGCTGCAGAGAGGGACCGTCGGCAGGGTCCAACGCCCAATCTCTCCGAGGAAAACGGTGTGTCCACTCAACTATGAGCGACTCATACTTACTTACTTACTGCCCATTATGGCCGGGTGGCATGTAGGGCAGCAACAAAGGTCCTCCATTCTCGTCTGTTCTGGGCCAACCTCTGGATGGTACCCCATGTGTGGTTCAGGGTCTTCAGCTCTCCTCTACAGTTCGCCGCCAGGTGTTTTTTGGGTCTCCCCCTCTTCTCCTTCCTTCCTTCAGCGTCCAATGGAGGGCGACACGAGTGATGTTGTCTGGCTCTTTCCTAAGTATGTGCCCTATCCACCTCCATCGCTTTTTCCTGAGAATTGCTTTCATGCTTTCTTGATGGCATTGGGAGAGTAGTTCTTCATTTGAGATGGTGTTTGGCCAGAAAATTCTTAATATTCTTCTAAGGTTCTTTGTGTGGAAGACTGATAGCTTATTTAGGTCACTCTCTGTCATTCTCCAGCATTCTGAGCCATACAGAAGGGTAGAAATAATGCAGCTCTGATATAGTTTGAGCTTGGTTTTGATGCTGTATTGTTGGGACCTCCATACATTGCTTAGCATTCTGAAAGCATTTCTGGCTTTGTTTAGACGGTTCTTGATGTCATTGCCTGCTCCTCCGTCGTGTCTGACAATGCTGCCCAGGTAGGTGAATTTCTCAGCTGTAGGGAGGGTATCTCCATTCACTTGAATTGATGAGGGGTTTGGGACATTCAAGGTCATTACCTCTGTTTTCCTTTGACTGATCTTTAGTCCAATCTGTTGTGCAAAGCTGCTGAGGCGGGATGTCTTTTCCTGCATGTGTTGGTGAGTGTGGGAGACCAATGCCAGATCATCAGCAAAGTCAGGTCTTCTAAGGCTGAGAAGAGTGTCCATCGTATGCCTCTTGTCTGGTCTTCAATTGTTCGATGCATCACCCAATCTATGGCAAGATTAAAGAGCATTGCTGACATCACACAGCCTTGTCTCACTCCTGTTTTCACTTCAAAACTGTGGTCACTGTTTCCGACTCTGCATGTGAAGTTGTCATAGAAGCTTTTGATGAGAAGGACTATCTGCTGCGGTATCCCATACATTCGTAGTATGCGCCATAAGCTGTCTCTGTGGATGCTATCAAAGGCTTTCTCAAAATCCACAAAGTTGATGTACAGTTGTCTCTCTGCCACTCTGTGCACTGTTCAATTATGTTACGCAGTACAAATATCTGGTCAGTGCATCCTCTTCCTTTTCGAAATCCTGCTTGTTCTTTTCTCAGTTGTTTATCCACTGCATCTGATATTCGCTGAATGATGATCTTTGCAAGGATCTTGCTTGGAATTGACAGGAGGGTGATTCCACGCCAGTTGTTGCAATCTTTAAGTGTTCCTTTCTTGGGATCTTCACAATTATTCCTTCTGACCAATCATTTGGTATCTTCTTTTCTTCCCATATAGTTAAAGAGTGGCAGAAGTATTTGGGCCGCAAGATCTGGATCTGCTTTCAACGCTTCAGCACTGAGGTTGTCTTGTCCAGGGGCTTTTCCGTTTTTTAGAGCTTTAATGGCAGTCACGATTTCTTCCTTTGTTGGTGGTTCAGCATTGATGTCAAGGTCATCTTCCGCAACTGGAATGTCGGCTTCTCTATGAGCGACTCATGCGTACTCTAAAAAGATGTCTTGGCCTGAGTGGGATATAACATTTTGTCCCCTGCCCCCCCCCCCCCCCCCCCCCCCCCCCCCCCCCTTATTTTTTATTTCAAATTCCTTGCCTCTCTCTCTCTCCCCCACCCCATCCTTTATCCTGGGTTTCCTCCTACCTTCCATCCCCCCTCCCCCCTTCCTCCCTCTGACTCGTTTGAAACCCCTTATCACCTCTTGTTCAGTACTATGATTGCCTTGAACTGTGACAGTAGAGGTTTGGTGGTGGTGGTGGTGGTGGGGGTGGGGGTGGGGGGGGGGTGGGGGTGGGGGTGGGGGGTATTTTCTTGGATGTGACTATTTGAACACAAACCAAGACCTTAAGGATTTCGAAGAACAACCCCAGTGAAAACCTTGGAATGTGTACAACATTGAGATGTGACTATTTGAACATGAAACAAGATCTTAAAAAATTCAAAAGACAATCCTAGTGAAAACATTTGGGAAGTTTACAGCAAAGCCAGAGGCAGCCGCAGAGACTGTGTACAGTGTTTTTTGTACTCCCAGTTCTTATAGAACAGGGAGTACTTTAGAATGGGAACGAAGAAATGCTGTCTGTCTGTCTGTCTGTCTGTGTGTCCGTGTGTCCATGGTCAAAAATGTGTTCCACTCACTCCAGACAAAACTACTAGGCCGATCTTTCTGAAAATTTGTAGGTGTGTTCATTATGGGCCACGTATGCTGCCCGATGTTTTACTTTACCGCTATATCCGTTACTAACGGCTGTAACGACCTGTAACTGTTTTTATTCTTTATGGAATATCTCAGAAAATACTTTGGCCGATCTTTGTAAAAATGAGCAGGTACGTTCATTATGGGTCAGGCATGATGCCTAATGTTTTAGTTTACCTCGTTATAGCCGTTACTAACGGCCTGTAACGGTTTTTCTTCTTTATGAAATATCTCAGAAAGTACTTGGCCGATCTTTCTGAAAATTAGCAGGTATCTTCATTATGGGTCACGAATAATGCCCAATATTTTAGTTTTCCGTTGTAGCCGTTACTAACGGGTGTAACGGTTTTTGTTCTTTATGGAATATCTCCGAAAGTACTAGGCCGATCTTTGTGAAAATTAGCAGGTAGGTTCATTATGCGTCACGGATGATGCCTGGTGTTTCAGTTTACCCCATTATAGCTGTTACTAACGGCTATAACGAGTTTTCTTCATGGAATATCTCAGAAAGTACTTGGCCGATCTTTCTGAAGATGTGTAGGTATGTTAATTATAGGTCACGAATAATGAGCGATGTTTTTTTAGTTTCCCGTTATAACCGTTACTAACGGCTGTAACGTTTTTCTTCTTTATCGCATATCTCAGAAAGTACTCGGCCGATCCTTGTGAAAATTAGCAGGTATGTTCATTATGGGTCACGGATGATGCCGATGTTTTAGTTTAGGCTATATTGGCTCATAATGGTTTTTCTTCTTTATGAATATCTCAGAAAGCGCTTGGCCGAACTTTCTGAAAATGTGTAGGTATGTCCATTATGGGCGACGGATGATGCCCGATGTTTTAGTTACCGTTGTAGCCGTTACTGACGGCTGTAACGGCCCATAATAGTTTTTCTTTTTTATGGAATGTCTCAGAAAGTACTTGGCCGATCTTTCTGAAAATTTGTAGGTATGTTCATTATGGGTCACGGATCATGCCCGACGTTTAATTTACCGTTATGGCCGTTACTAACGGCTATAACGACCCATATTGTTTTTTTTTTTAATGGAATATCTCAGAAAGTACTTGGCGATCTTTCTGAAAATTTGTAGGTATGTTCATTATGGGTCACAGAGATGCCCGATGTTTAAGTTTACCGTTATAGCCGTTACTAACGGCCCATAATGGTTTTCTTCTTTGATGGAAAATCTCAGAAAGTTCTTGGCCGATCTTTCTGAAAATTTGTAAGTATGTTCATTACAGGTCACAGATGATGGCTGATGTTTACCAGAATAGCCATTGCTAACGGTTACACCAGCCCAAGACGGTTGGTTGTGCATCGCTCAAGGTGCCAGACTGTTGTTGACAAGTGCTGATGGATATGGCGAGGAGGGAGAGGCAGTGGGAGGGATAAGTTGTCAGAACATGTGATGTTTAGTTTTGCATTTTTTTCTCTCCATATTTTCTACCTTCGTTGAAACATACTCTTCTTCCCCCAATAGTTTACACACACACACACACACACACACACACACACACACACACACACACACACACACACACACACACACACACACACACACACACACACACACACTCACACACACGCACACGCGCGCACACGCGCACACACGCGCGCGCGCACACATACACACACACACACACACACGCACACGCACACGCACACGAGGTCCTTTCTTCAGCTAAGTTCATTTAGTTGTTACTTGGTAACTATGTTTATTGTTGTTTTTCAATTCAGATTCTCGTTTGAACGGGGAGGATGGGGGCTGGGGGTGGGAGGTGAGACTTGGGGATAAGAAACACACCCACATTTATTTACTCTTCTACTTTATGGCTCAATGTATTCTCAGTTTATACCCATGTCATTACTTTTCCCACGTGGTATGCTTTTCTTGTTGCTGATGCTGTTGACGATGATGATAGTGCTCAGGGGGAGCCATTGCGGCCCTCCTATTACACATACATACACGGCTCTCTCTCACACACACACACACACACACACACACTTAGCGCGTTTTTCTTTCTTTTTTTTTTTTTTTAATAAACATCAACTTGCGATTTTTGTGAGATTCATGCGTTACTCCACCTGACCCCCCCCCCCCCCCCCCTCACTCCCCCCCCTCCACCCCCCCACCCCCACCAATTGTCTGGTATCATGTTTGTTGTAACCCTTTTTGCTTCAGGTGTAGAATGTTACGAAGTGTAATGCATATTAGTACAGGAAAACGTTGAACCAAATGGCAAATTCAAAAATAGCATCCTTAAATGTCCAAGGTATTGGTAATTATTCGAAAAGACGAGACGTATTTAATCATTTGAGAAAAAAAAATGTTATTCGGTTTACTTATTACAAGATACGCATTTTGAAAAGAAAAGGGAAAAACAGATCAGAACAGAATGGGGCTATGAATGTATTTTGCATCTTTTTCGTCAAAATCTCGAGGTGTCGCTATTTTATTTAACAATAATTTTGACTTTCAAGTTAAGAATGTTATCTCAGACATACAGGGAAACTTTATTATTTTTTGACTGTATCAACTATGGATCGAGACGTCACACTTGCAAATGTTTACAGACCGAACAGGGGTGATCCTGGGTTCTTTCTGATGATTCAAGATGACTTACAGAATCTCTCAAATCCAAATAGTGTTATTGCAGGAGACTGGAACTTGGTTCTAAACCCAGATCTAGACTACCATAATTATCGTCATGTAAATAATCCTAAAACACAAGAGACGGTAATAGAGTTTATGAATAATTTAGATTTATCCGACATATGGAGGGAAATAAATCCAGAAGTGAAAAGATTTACATGGAGAAGACCAAACCCACCCCAACAAAGCAGACTCGATTTCTTTCGTGTGTCCGAGAGCCTTGTCTCTTTCACTAAAGACGTTGAAATATCAATAGGTTACAGAAGTGATCATTCTCTTGTTTTACTAGAACTAGAATTCAGGAAAGAAAATAGAAGAAAAACATTTTGGCCTTAAAGATAAAATTTTTGTCGATAAGGTTAATGAAACAATTAGACAAACAAAAGAACAATACGGGGCCCTTGTGTATGATAGAAGACCACTTGAAAACATTCCAGTTGAAGACGTAGTTCTGACAATCTCGGATGAGTTGCTCTTAGACACATTGATAATGGAAATACGCAAAATAACAATGGAATACAGTTACAAAAAGAAAAAAGAAAACGATGAAAACGAACGAAAGCTTGAACATGAAATTCTTTCCTTAGAAAAGAAAATAGAAAAATCAGAAGTAGAGATGTAACTCGTTCATGAGAAGAAGGAAGCTTTGGTGGAATTGAGGAAAACTAAATTAGACTCCGTTCCCGTGCCACCTACGCTTGTAGTGGAGAAAAAATAAGCAGCAATTATTGTAACATGGAAAAGAGACACTTCGTCAGCAAACAGGTTTTTAAACTTATCTCCAGTAAAGGAGACTTATTAGAACACACAGAAAATATATTAAAAGAAACAAAAGAATTCTATAGCCACCTGTATAAAAGGAAGGAAACGACTCACTGTCAGTCACAAGACTATGTTACACTCTCCCAAAATTAAGTGAAATTCAATCTGAATCTCTCGAAGGGCCAATTACTCTAGAGGAAACTTCAATCGCTCAGTGTTCCCACAGATGTGACCAAACAAAATTCCAGACTTTTTCCAGCCGAATCGCTTTAAAAATATGAGTAATGGGAAAAGGCCCAGAACAGAGGGCATGACCGTAGATTTTTATAAGGCCTTTTGGAGACAAATAGGTTTTGTTATCAGGTCATTAAATGAGGGTTTTAGGAAAAAAAAGAGAGATGTCAATAACGCAAAAAGAAGGGTTCATTATATGTCTCCCCAAAGGCGAGAAACCGAGAGAATTCCTTAAAAAATTGGCGTCCAGTACTTATAACGTTGCATACAAAATAGGGTCAGCTTGTATTGCAAATAGGATAAAAACTTTTACCAAATCTGATAAATGAAGACCAAACAGGGTTATAAGTGAAGATACATTGGGGATAATATTCGTTTGATTTATGATTGGATACACTATTTGGACGACAAACAATTACCGGGATTGCTGTTTCAATAGATTTCGAACAAGCCTTTGACTCTGTAAATTGGTGTTATATGCAGAATGTACTAAAAACATTCGGTTTGGGGGAAGACATTTGTCAGTGGATCTGCTTTCTATTCAAATATTACTTCATCAGTAATCGTTAACGGTAAAGTCTCTGGAAGATTTGCAATTCAGCGTGGATGTCGACAAGGAGATCTCATATCACCATATCTCTTTGTTCTTTGTGCTGAGGTGTTAGCGTGTAAAATAAGACAAAATAGTGATGTTAAAGGGCATAAATATTGCAGGTTCAGAGGTAAAAATTAGTCAGTTTGCCGATGATACATCCTTCTTTCTGGAAGGGGATCAAAAAAAATGAGTATGAGAACTATTCAAGTCTTTCAGATTTTCACAAATATTCTGGGCTTAAACTGAACCATGGCAAAACAAATAATGTCTGGCTAGGAAGTAAAAAGAATAATAAATGTAGGTTTTTATACCATTTAAACATGGAATGGAACCCTCCTAGATTCAAAATCCTTGGACCATGGTTTACAAATGACGTTGCAGGTATGGCCGAAATAAATATAAAAGATATTCATTGGTTTTCATTCAACGCCTTCTTTTTTGCGCTGAACACAGAAGCGATCAAAAGCTAAGTGCATTTTCGTTATTTGTTTCATGTTTGTTGCACCTGAAGAAGACCTAAGAGGTTGAAACGCGTTGTGGTTTGTCTTGTGACTCGTTTGTCCACGTTTCTCTGGGCGGTTCGCTGACATTTATTTAAGGTTTGTTTAGATTCCGCCTGCAGTCGTTTCACTTTGCAACTAGATAAAAGATAAATTTAATGAAGTAAAAAAGCTATTCAACATTTGGTCCAAAAGATCAAGCACACCATTAGGTAGAGTGGCCGTTTTAAAATGATTGGTCTTGTCCAAACTTGTGTACTTGTGGATCTTACTTCCTAACCCTCCGAACATCATGATTCAACAACTTCAGAAGATGAGCACTGATTTTGTATGGGATAACAAAAGGGATCAGATAAAGAGAAGCATAGCGATCTACCCAGTAGATGAAGGAGGAATCAATATTCCTTATGTAAAAGCCTATATTTGTTCTCTAAAATTAACTTGGCTCGGTAAATTGCTTCGAACCTCACATTTAAAATGGCGAAAATATTAGAAGACGTTTTCCCTGATATACATTCCGTGCAAAAGTTTGGCCCGAGAATGGTTAAAAAGGGCAAAAATTAATACGTTTTGGAAAGATGTTTTTGATGCCTTTCATGTTTTCTTTAATAGGACTGAAATATCCAGTCCAGACGATCTTGTAATGGAACCCATATTTTTCCATGACAAATTTAAAATACATAACAAAACAATATATTTTCCAGACTGGGCTGATAAAAATGTCTACTACATGAAAGATCTTCTAAAGGACGACGGGTCTTTTTAAAAAAAAATATTAACGAGTTCAATCGAAAGTACGAATTCAGTGCTCGTCCGCTAGATTTTATGGGATCCATAAGCGCAATTAAAACGTACATGGGGGAAATAACGTACAGGTCACGAGCAACAGCTGTAGTGAAAACACAAAAAAAAACTATAGAAACGATTATTAAAAACAACAAAGGCTCAAAAATCTTTTACAAAGTGATGATTGGTGCACCGAAACTACCATCTTCATGTGCAAACTGAGAACGAGTCTTGAACAAACAAAAATGAACTGGCCAAAAGTTTTTCAAAACACAGCGAGAATTCCAGAAATTAGACTAAGATGGTTTCAAATTAGAATTAACAGAATCATAGTGACAAATTCCATACTAAACGAAATGCGCGTAACACACAGTGATTTTATGTAATTTTTGCAACAGACAAAAAGATACGGCATTTCACTATTTATGGAATTGTACACATGTTCAATCATTTTGGAGTGAATTAGAAAATTATATAAAAAGTCAAGTCAAGTCAAGTAAACTTTATTATCTCAATTTGAGAAATTAATTTGTGGTCACACACATTCACAGCAAATAAACAATAATTTAGCCACATTACCCATTTTCTCACATATGACATACATTCATATAGAGGAATTTGGATTTCAATTAAACATCTTCTCGGTTCAAGAAATCAATGGACAGGGGAATAAAACTTGTTTAAATCTGACACTTCTGCATTTAACCGATCGATATCTTCGTCCTGACTGAAGAAGGTCATACTAATTTGCAAGGACGTGGGTCTGGTCACACGTAATCTTCTTCGCTTTACAACTAACACGGCACCTATATAGCTCACTCAGACTTTTTTGTCTCTCACCAACGATTTTTCCTCCCACGTTCACCACTTTCTCAAGCACATTTCTGCGCGTACAATGCGACAGACTGTCATTAAACGCTGGTCTTATACTCTTTGGGACTGATGAAAAATCAGAGATCGATGAGTGCCTTTCTTTTATTACATGCTAAACGTTTTGTGTACAGATGTCGCATCAAAGGTAAGGCAAAGCCATCGGTTTCTGGGTTTCTCAGACAACTAAAATACATTAAGAATGTAGAAGATATGTTCATCTACTAAGAAATGAGACAAGAAAAATTCAATGCAAAATGGCTTGCATATAATACACTCTTAAACTAAGGACCGACTGTTCCTGAAAAATGTTGATCCGCATTGTATTGTACGTTACTGCATTACATTAGATGTTGACGCCTGTTAACAAACATGCTACTCAACTCCAAATTTCTGTCTGCTATGTATAAAAGGTATCAGCCACAATGTGTAGAGGCAAATTAACTAACACGAACAACTGCAAAGGCAGGAGCACACGACAGTTACAGAGAAACAGATTTGTGTGCCTCTGTATGAATGTAGGGTGGGGATGGGGGTGGGATCGAGCGCAAGCGTGAGTGTATGACGATGATGATGTTGGTAAATCGAATGTGTATGTGTTAAGGGAAAGGAGGGTCAAAAAACGTACCCCTGGTTCTTAGTAGATTAGAGACATTAAATATTGTCTCGATGTCAAATTTTTTACTTTAGAAATATTCGTCTTTCTGTTCTATTTCCTTTTCATTTACGTTTGTTTGAATGCATTATGTACTGTGGTTCGACTTCTATTCAATGCACTGTAAATGTCTCGTTTTCAAAGAACCTTCTTAGCAAGGGAAAAAAAAAATTAACAGCAAACTGCGGCATTTCGTTACATACGACTACATTGCATCATGTAAAGAAGGATTTTTGCCCAGACCAACCTTTTCGCTTCGTTATATCCAGAATGTGCTACATCCGACTTCATTACAAGCGGCTTCAACTGTTAATATGTATAAGTGTGTGTGTGTGTGTGTGTGTGTGTGTGTGTGTGTGTGTGTGTGTGTGTGTGTGTTCGCGAGTGCACGCATGTGTGTGTGTGTGTCTTGGTAATGTAAGTAAGTGTACAATTCAGATGACAGATGGTTGATGGTGACTTTTTCTTGAAGTCCGCTTAACACAAATGCAACACACTGAGACTTGATAACTAGTGCTCAAAAAACGTCATCTGGCTCATGGAAAGAGACACCATCTCGAGTTATCAAGGGCAAGGCTCCTTTGACGCACATGATTATTTCTATGGGGCCATCTCTTGAACAAAATATTAACATATAGTACAAAATCAGTTATGGAGAGAGGGGGCGAGAGAGAGGGAGACAGAGAAAGAGACAGTGGTAGGTAAGAAGGGAGGGGTGTGTGTGGGGTGGGGGAGGGGGGGGAGGAAGACACAGACACATGGAGAGAGAGGGAGAAGAGAGAGAGAAGAGAGACTTCAGTTTTCAGGTTTCACGTCTTTACTCCATAAAGCCATTGGCCCGTTTGAAAGGGAATGAGCTCAATTACAACACAGGTAAGAAAAGCAATCAACCAACCAACCCACCTATCAAGAACAGCAACTAAGAAAGATGTCACTAGGAGGACAGACATACAGACAGAGAGACAAAGTGTGTGCGGAAACACACACACACACACACACACACACACACACACACACACACACACACACACACACACACACACACACACACATCAGTTCTACCACCATCTGAACAGATTTTCTCAAAAAAATCCGCACAGGGTGTATTCTTGATAGGAAAAACTTTACAAAAATACCATCTTAACTAGCTGTGTTTAAATGACAGTAAACATTATTACATAATTAAGTTCAGCAATTATGATCCATTTGCAAAAACTACAGATATTGAGACATAAAAAAACTATGCAGAGCTGATCCTATGTGTGCCAGCCTTTCCAGATTCACACCTTGCACACTGAACACTGGCGGGCTGTGTTGTCTGTTACACTGCTGGGAAAGAAATGGATCTTTCATAATGCCCATTGAGCAACCATACAGTAAGCAAATGTGTTTTTTTTTAAGTCAAGAAAGATTTGATGCCACAGGTGTTGGTCAAACAATGCTGGCCAATCTGTTTATTACACTGGTTGCAGGAAAAGGTAGCAGGTTGTTGTTAGCACCAACATGAAGAAGAAAAACAGTGTTGGGATAATAAAAATGTCTGGAATCATCACTGAGAAGATTCCAAGGGCAACATGATTCTATTGGTAATTTAGTGTATTTCACAGATAGAAGGAACGTTAATAGACTTCATCTACACCTGATAAAAATAACAAAGAGAGAACAGCCAAAATGAAAGATATTTACCAGTACAAATATGTGCATACTGCTTTTTTTGTAACCACATATGGTTGGGCGAGCACGAGAACATGTGCTGGACAATAAAAACAAAAAAACAACAGCACACAGTAGTCTTGCTCTTGGGCTTAAGTACTTTGCCTGACATGACAAAATGTTTAGTTCATCCGTACATTAACAAACCGCAGTGATCAATGTGCTAAATGTGAAAACTATATCCATCCTCCACCCCATTCAGAAACGTCAGTGCAAGCCAGTTTTGAATTTCCCAAGTCAAACATGTCTATCTTGTTGACAGTATTTTGTTTGAAAAAAAAGAAAGAAATCATCTTATCTTCTAATTTTCATCTTGACTGTTAGTACATAAAACTTACATGATTTGTACATTTGAAGGTGAAAAGAATGGAGACGTTTTTGTTTGTTACAGTAAAACTAATGAGCAGAATCTGTAAACACATCAAAATAATAATAATGATTATGGCGCTTTCATACATCATAAGCCCTAAGCACTCACAAATGCATTAACGGTTAAAGAAAACATAAATGAAACCAATAAGAAGATGAACACTACAATAAGTACCATGCATCTAAAAACAAGGGTACATACTGACACCCATGCACACACACACAAAACACATTATCCCACGTGAAAAAGAATACACGATAAGTGATTGCTCATTCTTTGTTTTCATTGTCCTGAATGCTGTCCATCTTCCCTGAAGAAGACCTACGAGGTTGAAACGCTTCGTGTTGTGTCTTGTAATTTGTTTGTCCCTGTTAAGTGGGGGATTCACTTTCAACTCCTTTTGAAAGTTTGTTTCAACTTCAGCCAGCAGTCACCTCACTTAAAAATCTAACCTTGATTTCTTTGTTGTACATCTCAACACTATTTCAACACAGGAAATATCTCTTACATCTTGTGGGCCACCTTAATTTGCCTTTGCTTTTTTTTTTTTTTAATATGCATCAGGAAAGATAACAGCAATGACAAATATAGTTTTTCACATCAGACAGACGTGTACAATAATGATAAAGAATGCTTCATTGTTGTGGTGCTCGGAGTTCAAAATCAACATCATTCTGGGTCACTCAGCACACTGCAATTGAATGAAAACAGGACGAAATTTGAAAATTTACTGACGAGGCGCTGCCCAAAAAACGTAGACAAACAAATCGTAATACAAAAACATGATGCGTTTCGACCACTTAGATCTTCTTCAAATGAGACACTCAACACTCGGGATAACGAAAATGAGCAAGCAATCATTTATTACATCCAATTCGGCGCAAGATGGGTGCTGAACGAAAACCTTTTTCGTCCTTGTCTTCCCTTAGTAATTAGTATTAGTACTATTATTACTATTATTGTTATCATTTTTGAATAGTGTTTTTGTCTGAAACTCTTCTTATCAGTACTATTATTACCATTCTTGTTAGTACTGTTCTTAGCTTTACTATATTTATTATTAACACTATTGTCAGTATCAATGTCACCATCAGTACCATTGTCATCACCATCATCATCGCCACCAACAGTTCCCACGGCAACTAGGCTCCTCTAACTCCTCTTCTTTCTTCCATACTGCAACTGCTGTTGCCATATTATCACCAAAAGTGGTAGTAATCCTCTCGTTATTTTTTCAACAATTTGATCCTCCTCCTCCTCCTCCTCCTCCTCATTATTATCATTCCTACGAGTATTATTATCATCATTACTACCTTGACTCACACACTGTCTCCCTCCCGACAGCCTTTGAGAAATTAATTTGTGGTCACACACATTCACAGCAAATAAACAATAATTTAGTCACATTACCCATTTTCTCACATATGACATACATTCATATAAAGGAATTTGGATTTCAATTAAACATCTCCTCGGTTCATAAAATCAATGGACAGGGGAATAAAACTTTGTTTAAATCTGACATTTCTGCATTTAACCGATCGATATCTTCGTCCTGACTGAAGAAGGTCATACTGATTTGCAAGAACGTGGGTCTGGTCACACGCAATCTTCGCTTTACAAACAACACGGCACCTGTACAGCTCACTCAGACTTTTTTGTCTCTCTCTCCCAACGATTTTTTTTCCTCCCACGTTCACCACTTTCTCAAGCACATTTCTGCTCTTCACAGTCAACCCACCATACCAACACATAAATGAGAAAGTTAAAACAGATTCCAAGAAGCATGAATAAAATGTCCGAAGAATGTCAGTATTCACATGAAATGATCGCAGCTTGCGAAGACAATATAATCTGGTTTGACATTTTTTGTGGACATACTCAACATGGGATTTAAAATTCAGCTTATTATCTATAAAAGTTCCTAAATATTTGTATGATTCAACACGTTCTACTTCAGCACCTTTGATAAAAAGTGGTGGTACAGCTTTTGGATTCTTTCTAAAATCAATCAACATTTCTTTCGTTTTTGTTACATTCAGATCAAGATAGTTATGATCGCACCAGTCAACAAATCTTTGAACCTCCTTGAAGTAAACAGAATCGGAGTTGGAAGATCCACAAGTGCTGAGTCATCTGAATATTTAATGTACAAAGTTGAAGCACTTCCTGAACAATCATTTGTGTACAGAGTAAAAAGCACTGGTGATAAAACAGTACCCTGGGGTGCGCCAGTTGAAATGACTCTGGAAGACGAAACAACACTTTGATATCGAACAGACTGTGTCCTCTGTGTAAGAAAATCAATATCCAAAGAATGAGCTTGTTACACACATTTATGTTAATGAGTTTCTTTGCCATCAGATGTGGTTGTATGGTGTTGAATGCTGATGAGAAATCAATAAAGAGAATGCGTACAAAGGAGGCAGGTTTTTCGAGGTGTGAAAAAGCATGATGGAGAAGTGTGAGTGTGGCATCATCTGTTGATCTGTGTTCTGTTGGTATGCGAACTGAAGCGGGTCTTGGTACTGTGTAGTATCTTTTAAAACAGAACAGAGGACAATTCTTTCAAGACATTTCATTGCAACAGATGCGAGGACAACTGGTCGGTAATCATTTAAAACAGCTTGGGTTGCGTTTTTTGGGAGGACATACAGTGGCATTTTTCCATAAAACAGGAATTATACATTCTCTAAGTGACCAGGTAAACAAACGACTGTAAACATAGGAGAGCTGAGAAGCACACACCTTCAACAATTTTCCACAGATATTATCAGGGCCCATTGCCTTTCTCACATTTAAACGTTTGAAAAAAGACTGAACATCATTTTCCTCAATCACAACAGAATCACTTCCATCAACATCGTTTCAAATTTTTCAAACTTGTTTAGATTTCCGCCTGCCGTCACCCCACTTTGCAACTCGAAATAAGAAAAGGTAACTCACTCAAGTTACAAAAAACTACACACACTCTAATCAAATGCATGTAGGACATATAAAGACCAATACAAAGGACAAAAAGAATATAACTCCAGCATCTTCATTAATTTTTTTTTTTTTATCTGTAAGGCTGTTTCTCCTGAAGGGTCAATCCTGGTTTTTCAAACTGGATGAGGTGTTCTTCAAACCATGCGTCTAGCTCCTCGCTGATTTTGCATTATCGAGCAAACGCCATTCCACAGTCTTGGAGCATGCCATGAACCACTTTGTACATGCCATACTGTTGTTCAGTAAAATCTAGCTGCTGGTCATCAGAAGGCCATACATCCAAAACAGTTCTACAGTCCTGCTCATCGGCAATGTTCCGACTCTCAACATTGCCTGGGCAATCATCATCCTGGTTCGGAGCAGCCTTCTCGTCGTCCATCATCTCACCAACTATCTTCTTCAGGGCCTGGGCACGTCTCTTTGGTGATCCTAACCCAGCCCTAGCTGACACGTACATGAGGGCACACTGTTTCAAGGACCAAGGATTTGCCTCAGCCAGTGCTTGGACAAACTTGGCCTGCTTTTCTTGCTCTGCATGGCTTACCTTTGCTACCTGTGCTGCGTTCAACATGGCCACCCGATTGGAATCACTGATGGCACCCGTTCGATGAAACAAGTCCAAGATCCGAGTGTCTCTCTTCTCACAAACCTCTTTCAAGATTGCTGATTCGGCAAAAGATTCTTTGTAGATTTCATGACTCAGACCTGTCTTAAACAAGATCCTGAGGACCTTAAGACAAATGGAAGGCTCTTGTTCCATAGCAAAAATGGCAGGCGTTTTGCCTGAGCGACTGACGGCCACCGGATTTGCCCCCTTTTCTAGCAGCTTCTCCAAAATATAGTCATGACCGTTTCGGGCAGCCATCATAAGTGCTGTCTCCTCGTCATCTGTCCTTGCCTCCACATTGACCGCACGGCAGTGCAAAAAGACATTTAATAGTCTGACAACATAACTCTCATCGCTTTCCATATAATTTGAGCACTGTAAACAGTAATAATCATTCTCGAACAAGCGGTGTTTAGACAATAAAAGTGTAGAGGGGTCCAGTGTTTCTTTTCCGGGAAGTGCAGAAGCTTGGTTCACAATGAAATATCTTTGTGAAGCAGAACACTCATGGCACCAAAGCAGTGAAGATCTGCTGCAACACCAAACAGAGTCAATGACGCACTACCTGTTGGTTCTTTCAGAATTGCATCAAGTTGGTTCATCTCTTCGAATTTGTTGAGCAGCATTCCGAGACATCGGGACCGATCATTTTTGGTGGCATGAACGGCAGCATGACCTTTGACTCGCCACTGCCACTGGTTGACTTTACTGGGTGGCAGAACCTTGCAGACGGAAACAAGTGGATACGAACTACAGCCTCCACAATCACACTCCCTCAAAAAAACACAGATTTGCATCACTACTCTGGGATGCCACTACAGTTTCTACTCTCAGATCCGGATTGTGACGCAAAAGAACATCCAGGCAACGATTGACGTTGTCACTAACGCAGGCAATAACACTCATCAGCACTGGGGTGAGACCCGTAGTACTTTCCTTCCACCTCCACTCTGCCTGCGTTTACGTCGGCTTTGTGATGTAACAGGTGCTCAACTATCTCTCGCTGATTGTTGAGGGCAGCAAAATGGAGAGCCGTCAACCCATCGTTATTCCGGGCATTGACGGCCTCCTCTGACGACATTTCAAGGATGATACAGATTGCTGTGTATGAGGGGTGCCGGGCGACACATGCTAACATCAAAACAGTGTTGCCAGCACTGTCTAGGTGTCTATAGAACCGGGCACAGACTTGATGTACTCTATCAAGTCAGATTCTCTGTCTATCCCCCACAGGGCCAGCACATGGACCTTATCGCATTGATAGTCATGTTGCACCATGGGGATGTAGCAGGCTTCCGTCGCCATCGTCTGGCGTATGGTAAATCCACTCCCGATAACTGGGTTGAAATTGGCTAATGAGATGGGGCACCCCAATTCCATCTCTGTGGTCCTTGGACACGTGTCTGCCGACTCGTAACAATGGCACAGTCCATCGTCGATTAAGGCAGTGCGTTCATCACCTGACTGGTGGTCCCCTTTCGTCCTCCTTGCTTCAGCAGCTTCTGCTGTTCTTAAGTTTTTGATCAGTTGAACATCAGGACCGGCTGTAACAAACAAACAAGATATTATCAGGAATCTTGGGGAGGCCTTGCACCGATTGTGTATAGTTCCGTACCCCACCCCTTCCCTCACTGCCTTGCAGAGGCCTCGTACCTAGGTGTGTGTAGTTCCGTACCCCACCCCACCCCTTCCCTCACTGCTTCTGTTTTATCTCTTTACAATCAGCCTTCAGACACTTTCTAACACGGCTATCATGGGAGGACTGTTCTTTGCCATTTTTGTTTGTTGAATTGTCACGACTGTTATGCCTTGTTCAGGTACGGTAAGGTAATATTGCTCATAGCTCAGCTGACCGTGAAAGGTCATATCAGGGCCGTCAGCGCATTGAAGTCAACTCACAAGTCATTATAAAAAACAACAACAAAAACCCTCATTCACACAACGCTTTAAACACACCTTAAAAAAACGGAAATTCTGTTAAAATTTTTCCTCCATATAATCTTAGATCAGATGAAAAATGCTAATATCTTTCAGAAATTCAAAGATCACATCAGGTGGGATATCTCTGAAACAAGGTTTACACTGAGTCTGCTGTGAAGTGTTTATGTCTCACATCATACATCATGCAAGTCCCAACACTAAAAGAATGACTCACTATCAGTGGTACTTGACATGAACGCACCTCGGAACTTCTTCACCTCTTAAAAGATACGAATGGGTGTAAAAGGAGTGGCCTGTATGCAAGTGGCACAAAAGGATTCGGCCACCTTGGGAGCATGGTAGAAACTCGTTCAGGTTTGGACGGATTTAAAAATTGTTGTCCACCTGCAAATTCCATTCCTCTTGCCAGATGTCTTTAATATAAGCCTGGGTTTGTTTTTTTTCAGACCGGTTTGAGGGATATACACTCAACACTTTCTTCGTGGCACTCTTGGCAAGTTCAACCACTTCGTTGCCTCGAATGCCCGCATGGCTGAGAACCCAAGCAAAAACTATGTTATATCTACCTGATTTCAGAGAAGTGTACAGCTCGAATAACTTTGGCAGATGCGGATGCTGGAGGTTACGGCCGGTAATGGCATCCTAAGCAGAAAGGGAGTCCCAACAAAATGAGGACATCTTTACTTTTTGATTTAGAGACCATTTCAACAGTCAGGACCAAGGCAGTCAACTCAGCAGTGTAGATGGAGCTGTCAGTGGGAATGTGTTTAGAACATCTCTGAGAAACAGCAGTTGCACAGATGCAACAAACAAACAGACAACAAATGCACAGGAGAATATTCCCTGGATTGCAGTCAGTCTTCTCACTCTGTGCGGTATATATTTTTTCTTTATGGCATTTCCAACGCTTGAAGTGATATTGGTTGAACATTCACTGGTCTAGTTGCAAAGTGAAACGACTGCAGGCGGAAATCTAAACAAATCTTAAATAAATGTCAGCGAACCGCCCAGAGAAACGTGGACAAACGAGTCACTTTCAAACAAAACAAAGTGAAGACAATGAACTGCACGTATAAGGCTGAACAGCATCTGACTATGAAAATTAGCTTGCAAAGCTGAACAGCATCTGGCTATGAAAATTAGCTGAGAGAAGAAAAGCGGAAAAAAAAAACTGTTCTGTTCAGTGTATGTATGTGAGAAGAAAGCTCAACCTGTCAACATGTATGGGGCAACGATGCATGCAACATCAGCCGTGTCGGCAGAACTGAATATGGACGTTTACAGAAAGGGTATCTGTGACGGAATTATAGCACTGTTCTCTTCTTCCTTTTGTCTGACCGCTGCCAAAGTTTCATTCAGCAATAACCTCGCAATGACCTAAGTTCCCTTGTTTGAAATGCAACCATTCGTGCCTTCAGGACACAATGAGGGCCCCCAAGTGAAAAGTCAGGTAGGCACATGACTTAACAATGTGTCCTTGGTGGTGACATCAATGACCTGCTGGCAACGCCACTCGCAGCACTGGATCAACACTGTAAACATGTCTCCTGTCTGTGGATCCTCTAACACAGACAGCGAAAAAACTATCAGCAGAAGGGGTCCACATCTAGTCCGGGATTTCAATTACAACAAACACATGGACGTCACTCAAGTAATTACAAAAGCCCACTATGGTCTGCCAAAACACGGTCATAATCCTGAGTAGCAATCGAAACAGAACTTATATACATACGTATGTCACTACTGAATGCTACTCTGACACAAAGAGGAGAGAGAGGGTAAGAGAGAGAAAGAATGAGGGGGGATGGGGGTCGGGAGGAGAAAAGAGTCGGGGAAAGATGGATGAAGCAGGAAGTCAGGAGAGGAGAAAGGAGTGTTAAAAAAAAGGACAGGATGATGCAATACATACTCATCCTCATCGATCAACCTGATGCCAAACCCACCTGCTACTCCAGAGCATAGAAGACCAGCTCAACACTAGTCCTAACAAAAGCTACAGAAGACATCCAACGACTCACCTTTAGACAAGTCAGCACACCCAGTTTGGAGGAAGCAACCATCTGCCAGCCATCATTACCATCTCTGTGCCATGCCCATAGGATGCACTGAGCACAGCATGGAAACAACGCTGGAACTTCAAATATGCCAGCTGGACCACCTTCAAAGAAATGGCTGTCCACCTCCGCAAGGGCATCAACACATCCACCAGCCTCAAACAAAAGTGTCCATTACTTTACCACTGCAATACTGCAAGCAGTCAATCCCAAGGGGGAAAACACATTACAGGCCCTATTAGTGCAATACTCTAGGACAGCTTTATACAGTACTGAATTCTGCCAGAGAAACCATGGAGCAGAGCTCCACTCCAGAGAACATCCAGAGAGACAACAGCATCAAAGTGACCTTCAACCAGAATAAGGAGATAGAGATCCAGAAGAACTGGATTGAGAAGACGTAGCAATCTGAACATGGAGAAGAACATGGGCAAATTGTGGGACAGTAACAAGAACCCTGAATACACAAGTGTGAGATACACAGCAGAACTGTCATTCAGGAAGACGGTAAGCACCATGTTGAAGAAAAAAAGCAGATTTCTACAAAGAGGGAAGTAAAACCACAAAGCCTAATCCCCGAGTACAGGAAGTCTGCAAGGAAATAAGAGACATGCTGAAAAAAGAGAACCCATACTATTCTATGATGACAGCCTCCTCTATAGCAGCTCAACGCAGCCATCAATAAACTCAAAAGCAAGAAAAACCCTGGGAAAGACGGTATCCCAAACGACATTAAGTTTGGACCCACAGCCAGACAGAAAACTCTTGATCATCAACCAGTTTTGGAACATGGGGAAATTTCCAGACCGACGGAGAGAAGCAGTTATCACCCACATCACACAGAGACAAAACGATCATCATCAAGAAATCCAGCTACCAACTCATCAGCCTCCTCCTCAGTTGTCTAGGCAAGGTGATGGATACACTAGTGAACACAAGACTCCTCAAACAACTGGAAGAAAAGAACCCTCTCAGTAACACACAGACTACCGGAAGTTGTTTACTGTTCCCTGCCTCATTTCATTTCCAATTTCGTTTTGATTAAATCGAGGCTATTTGTATTTGTTTCTGTCCGTTTTTGTGTTTGTCTTTTGATCTCCCTTGCATCCTTGGGTGGATCCTCAAGCGTAGGCTCAAAGATTGCCCCCTACATTTTATACTATTTGCATAATATCTGTAGTTTTTCAGCAACTTTTTCTCCTCCCCACGCTTTAGTTTTGTTTCATTACTACCCTTCACTGGCTGCTTCGGGGGTGCTATTGGATTCTTTTTTGCACCCTTGGTGGTGAGAACACCACAGTATTATGAACTGTGGTGTGTCTCTATTTGACGCCAGGAGCGCAAATACAACCAGCCGTGCCTCCTTGATGAGTTCCGACGCAGTAGTAGAAAGGCCTCGGAGCAGCAATACAAATATATCCGAGCAGACAATATATCTGAGCAGGCCTCGGAGCAGGCAATACAAATATATCCGAGCAGGCAATATATCTGAGCAGGCAATACAAAATATATCTGTTCTCAAAACGGATTGCGATGGTTCCCTTATGCAGCTAGTGAAAAGTTTTCATATCTGCAATATATTTTCTTAAATTGATGTTCTCAGCTTCTTCAACCTTCCACCCCCCTCCCAATTTCTTAAGTCCAAAGTTTTGCCAAGTTATTACCATGAAGACAGTTAAGTTGTTGGCCTGCGCTCGTTCCCCACCCCAATCCACAAACTATTAGATTGTTCGTCTTTGTAATTGTCTGACTTTATTCAAGTTTGAAAGGCTGTGCCAGTTTTGAATAAAAGTTGCTCTGTGTTAGGTTTCCTTATGGGAGCAAAAACTACCCCACTTGTTAACTGTTCCCTGCCTCATTTCATTTTCAATTCAAGGCAGTTAGGTTCTGCTGATCAACTCAATGCTGTCAGGTTCTGCTGATCAACTCAATGCAGTTAGGTTCTGCTGACCAACACTGATCAGGGGATGGAATTTGACGTCGGACAATAAGCGGCGATATCAGTTTTTTTTTTTATAGCAATCTGCAATGTTTTTTGTACATTTATTTTCTATGTCCGCCCCCCCCCCCCCCTTTCCTTTTAATCCTCACTCCGGTAACCCATATAAATCTTTAGACATCCTTTTCTTATTTGTTCAAAATATTTCTGTTTACAGACAGAGAGATTTCTGTTTACAGACAGAGAGAAGAGAACTGCGGTTCACACACACACGCACGCCCACCCCACACACTGATAGCCTTACGTGGTAGCATGCGCAGGCGTTCCATGGTAGTTATTGGTTGTATGTGGATGATCTGAAAAACACAAAACAAAAAAAACAACGTGTCTGTTAATATCTCACCTTGCCCTTGCAGCAAGCTACCAAAAAGGAATAATAGTCATCTCTACATATTCTCCACCCATCCCCATTTAATTGTTCAGATTTGGTGATAGAGGGGAGTGCAGCTAGATGAGAGCAGTATGGACAGTGACAACATGAAGGGGGCTAGATGAGAGCAGTATGGACAGTGACAACATGAAGGGGGCTAGATGAGAGCAGTATGGACAGTGACAACATGAAGGTGGAGGGAAATGTGTGTGAATAGAAATGCAAAACAAAGCAAATTTAAACAAAACAAACAAAAAAAGTCTGTGTGTGTGTGGAGGGAGGGGGGAGAAAAAACTGAAGTGATCTCAGCAGGTTGTTTGACGAACTGTGAACTGTCGAGCAAGGCAAAGGAGGGGGGGGGGGGGGGGGGGGGGGGGGGGGGTAAGAGGGCAGTGTGGAGAGGGGGGGGGGGGAGAGAGAGAAGGAAGGATGGCCTTCATGATAACAGTGGACACATCAGACACCAATTTCATCTCATAGTGACCAGTTCATAGCAGTATCTACATAGTGCTCATGTTCAACAGACATTTTGTGATAATCTCATCATAAACACAAACACACAAACACAAACACACACGATCCTCCGACTGCCGTTTCGCGCGTGAGGAAATAATGATGTATGAAGCATAATTAAGTACACAGTTGATAAGTCAGTCATCCCGTTACTATCTTTAAAAAAGGGAGTGTGTGTGTGTGTGTGGGGGTGTGTGGGGGGTGGAGTGGGAGGCTCAATGAATGGTGTGCCGTTGTACATTTATGTACCTCCCACATACATTCTCCCAGTATATAACCCAATTACCTTCAAAAGACTTTTAAGCAAAGTTGTCGAACATTTACAACAAACTGCGGTATTTCGTTACATCCCGACCACATTACATCCGACAAATTTTTAGTCATATAAAGAAGGATTTTTGCCAAGTCTTGGCAACTACAGACTCTCAAGAACAAAATTCAAGTTTTCAAGGTGTTTTCAAGGAGCGTTTATTTTATTTCAGCAAGGTGGCACGAAAATTAAACCACTGTTCTTTTAAAACGTAATTTTTTTTCTATTGTTTATGTAAAAAAAAAAAAAAAAAAAAAAAACTTTTGGGTGATTTCAAAGCTATTGTGTGATTTGGGGACCACAAAGGGGGCAAAATTATGAAAATTGAAGGAAAAAAAAAGGTTCATGACAAGAACTGTATTTGTATCATAGCAGACATCTTAGGCACCTGAAACATGACTTTTCTTGTTTTGCTGAGCTATAGTAATGCAATGACAAAAGGATTTTTATATACTGTTTTGCTGAGCTAAAGTAATGCAATGACAAAAGGATTTTTATATATATCTAAACTGCTTTTTTTTTTTCAATACTTTTTCTCCATATGGTGGCATTAGGCTTCGCGTTTCATTGCTTTCGAATTATTTCAATAGAAATAGCAAATGATACGTGCTGTTTTGACTTATGAATAAAACATTATTGCATGCAAAAATCATTTGTGATCAAAAGAAAAAAAAACAATAACAAGCTAGCTAGTCTGGATACAGAGATATTGTACTCCTTGCACATCAACCGTTGTTGAAAAAAGCGATTTTGAGAAAAACGGCGTTTGAAACTAAAGAAGTTAAGCCATTTTCACACACACCTCTTTCAAATAAAGTCATTTTTTTAAAAGAAAAATATAAAAACAGACAAAATGAACACCACAGACTTTCCCGAGCACAAAAAATACATAAAACCCAAAACATAAGTTTTGAAAGAAAATAGTCAAATTTCGTGCCACCTCTCTACTCTAGTTGTATAAAAAATTGAAAAAAGAAATGGCAGTTTGATTTTTCTGTGTTCAGGTTGATGAAAAAATGATTTTAAAACATTCTTACAGACATCGTCGCGATCCTGGATTCAAGCAAGGGAGATCATTTGTAACTTCATCAATTTTGATGAAGTAACAAATTATCTCCCTTGGTAAAATAGCAGACGATCCAGGATCGTGACGATGTTTGTAAAAATTTGTTTTAAAATAGTTTTTTTCATTAACCTGAACGCAGAAAGGTCAAACTGCCATTTCATTTTGTCACAATGCCAGATTTTTGGAGTTACTGGCTGATTTTCAAAGTTTTTCAAGGAGTTTGGTCAACAGAACCACATTTTATTGCTTTTCAAAGGTCGTCAAGATCTTGAAATTCCCTGGCTGAATTCAAGGAGTTTCAAGGAGCGTACGAACTCTGCAAGACCAACCTTTTTGCTTCGTTATATCCAGCATTCGTTACATCTGACTTCATTACAAGCGGCTTCAACTGGAAATACGTATAAGTAAGTGTGTGCGTGTTTGCGGTGCGTGCATGTGTGTGTGTGTGTGTGTGTGTGTGTGTGTGTGTGTGTGTGTGTGTGTGTGTGTAAGTAAGTGCGCGCATGTGTGTGTGTGTGTGTGTGTGTGTGTGTGTGTGTAAGTGCGCGCATGTGTGTGTGTGTCCTGGTAATGTAAGTGTACAATTCAGATGACCGATGGTTGATGGCGACATTTTCTTTGAAGTCTGATATAACACAAATGATACACTGAGACTCGATAACTAGTGATCAAAACATCATCTTGCTCATTGAAAGAGACACCATCTCGAGTTATCAAGGGCAAGGCTCCTTTAACGCACATGATTATTCCTATGGGGCCATCTCTTGAATAACATATTAACATATAGTACAAAATCAGTTATGGAGAGAGGGGGCGAGAGAGAGAAAGAGACAGTGATAGGTAAGAAGGGATGGGTGTGTGTGTGTGTGTGTGTGGGGGGGGGGGGGGGGGAAGGAAGACACAGACACACAAAAGAGAAAGGGAGAAGAGAGAGAGAAGAGAGAGACTTCAGTTTTCAGGTTTCACGTCTTTACTCCATAAAGCCATTGGCCCGTTTGAAAGGGAATGAGCACAATCAATTACAACACATGTAAGAAAAGCAATCAACCAACCAACCCACCAAACAAGAACAGCAACTAAGAGGACAGACAGACAGAAGACAGAGAGACTGAGTGTTCAGATCAACCACCATCTGAGCAGATTTTCTCAAATCTGCACAGGGTGTACTCTTGATAGGAAAAAATTTTACAAAAGTACATTTTAACTAGCTGTGTTTAAATGACAAGAAACAGTATTATATAATTAAGTACAGCAATTATTATCCATTTGCAAAAACTACAGATATTGAACAAAAAACTACGCAGAGCTGATCCTATGTGTGTCAGCCTTTCCATGATTCACACCTTGCACACTGAACACTGGCGGGCTGTGTTGTCTGTTACACTGCTGGGAAAGAAATGGATCTTCCATAATGCCCATTGAGCAACCATACAGTAAGCAAATGGTTTTTTTTTTTTTTTAGTTCAAGAAAGATTTGATGCCACAGGTGTTGGTCAAACAATTGCTGGCCAATCTGTTTATTACACTGGTTGCAGGAAAAGGTAGCAGGTTGTTGTTAGCACCAACATGAAGAAGAAAAAGAGTATTGGGATACTAAAAATGTCTGGAATCATCACTGAGAAGATTCCAAGGGCAACATGATTCTATTGGTAATTTAGTGTATTTCACAGATAGAAAGAACGTTAGTAGACTTCATCTACACCTGATAAAAATAACAAAGAGAGAACAGCCAAAATGAAAGATATTTACCAGTTCAAATATCATGTGCATACTGTTTTTCTTTGTAACCAAAATATGGTTGGGCGAGCAAGAGAACATGTGCTGGACAATCAAAAAAGAGAAACAGTAGCCTTGCTCTTGGGCTTAAGTAATTTGCCTGACATGACAAAATGTTTAGTTCATCCGTACATTAACAAACCGCAGTGATCAATGTGCTAAATGTGAAAAGAATCTCCATCCTCCACTCCATTCAGAAAAACTGTCAGTGCAAGCCAGTTTTGAAACTCCCAAGTCAAACATGTCTACCTTGTTGACAGTATTTTGTTTTTGTAAAAAAAAAAAAAAAAAAAAAAAAAAGACAAAAAATCATCTTTTAATTTTCATCTTCACTGTTAGTACATAAAACTTGCATGATTTGTACTCTTGAATGTGAAAAGAATGGAGAAGTTTTTTTTTTGTTGTTACAGTAATACTAATGAACAAAATCTGTAAACACATAATAATAATGATAACAAAAATATAATAATGATGATGATGATGATTATGGTGCTTTTCATACATCGTAAGCCCCAAGCACTTACAAATGCATAAACGGTTAAAGAAAACATGAATGAAACCAATATTATAAGAAGATGAACACTACAATAAGTACCATGCATCTAAAAACAAGGGTACATACTGACGCACACCCATGCGCACACAGAAACACACACACACACACACACACACACATTGTCCCACATGAAAACGAATAAAAGATAGTGATTGCTCATTCTTTGTTTTCATTGTCCTGAATGCTGTCCATCTTCCCTGAAGAAGACCTACGAGGTTGAAACGCTTCGTGTTGTGTCTTGTAATTGTTTTGTCCCCGTTAATTGGAGGATTCACTTTAAATTCCTTTTGAAAGTTGTTTCAACTTCAGCCAGCAGTCACCTCACTTAAAAATCTAACCTTGATTTCTTTGTTGTACATCTCAACACTATTTCAACACAGGAAATCTCTTACATCTTGTGGGCCACCTTAATTTGCCTTTGCTTTTTTTTTTTTTAATTATGCATCAGGAAAGATAACAGCAATGACAAATACAGGTACTTTATCACATCAGACAGACAAGTACAATACTATGATAAAGAATGCTTCACTATTGTGGTGCTCGGAGTTCAAAATCAACATCATCTCTGGGTCACTAAGCACACTGCAATTTGAATGAAAACAGGACGAAATTTGAAAAAAAAAAAATTATTCACGAGGCTCCACCAAAAAACGTAGACAAACAAATCGTAATACAAAAACATGATGCGTTTCGACCACTTAGAATTCAAACGAGACACTCAACACTCGGGATAACGAAAGTGAGCAAGCAATCGCTCATCTTCATCCAATTCGGCGCAAGATGGGTGCCGAATGAAAACGAGGTATCCTACATTCCAACCTACCACTTTTCCAGCCTCCTACAGCATCACTATCATACTACCTGGTTACAATCATGATTATTATTAGTATTAGTATTAGTACTATTGTTATCATTACTATTATTGATATCATTTTTTGAATAGTGTTTCTGTCTGAAACTCTTCTTATCAGTACTATTATTACCATTCTTGTTACTATTGTTATAAGCTTTACTATCTTTATTATTAATACTATTGTCAATGTTAATCATGACAATGTCACCATCATTACCATTGTCATCACCATCATCATCGCCACTAACACTGTTCCCACGGCAACTAGGCTCCTCTAACTCCTCTTCTTTCTCCCCATATTACAACTGCTGTTGCCATATTATCACCAAAAGTGGTAGTAATAAACTCGTTATTTTTTTTGTCAGTATTTTGATCATCATCATCATCATCGTCATCATCATTATAACAGCTCCTATCCGCATTAATATCATCATGACTACCTTGACTCACACACTGTCTCTCTCCCGACAGCCTTGTTTTCATTCAACACCCATCTTGCGCCAAACTGGATGAAGGTAATTATTAATTCATTTTCGTTGTCCTGAGTGTTGAATCTCTTGCCTGAAGAAGAACTAAGAGGTCGACATGCGTCGTGCTTTGTCTTGTGATTCATTTGTCTAGGTTTTTGGCGGAGCCTTGCAAATCATTTTTCAAACTTGTTTAGATTTCCGCCTGCGTCACCCCACTTTGCAACTAGAAATAAGAAAAGGTAACTCAGTCACTCTCACTCAAGTTACAAGAACTACACATACTCTAATCAAATGCATTGTAGACAAATAAAGACCAATACAAAGGACAAAAAGAAGACAATAACCAGCATCTTCATTAATTTTTTTATCTGTAAGGCTGTTTCTCCTGAAGGGTCAATCCTGGTTTTGAAACTGGACGAGGTGTTCTTCAAACCATGCGCCTAGCTCTTCACTGATTTTGCATTATCGAGCAAACCCCATTCCACAGTCTTGGAGCATGCCATTAACTATTTCGCACATGCCATACTGTTGTTCAGTAAAATGTAGCTGCTTGTCATCAGAAGGCGGTACATCCAAAACAGTTTTGCAGTCCTGTTCATCGGCAATGGTCCGACTCTCAACACACTGCCTGGGCAATCATCATCCTGGTTCGGATCAGCCTTCTCGTCATCCATCATCTCACCAAGTATCCTCTTCAGGGTCTGGGCACGTCTGTTTGGTGATCCTAACCCAGCCCTAGCTGACACGTACATGAGGGCACACTGTTTCAAGGACCAAGGATTTGCCTTTGTCAGCGCTCGGACGAACCTGGCCTGCTTTTGTTGCTCTGCACCTGTCACTGTTGCTTTTTGTGCTGCCTGTAACATGACCACCCTATTGGAATCACTGAGGGCCCCTGCTTGATAGAAGAAGTCCAAGATCCGAGTATCTCTTTTCTTACACACTTCCTTCAAGACCATCGATTCAGCAAAAGATTCCTTGTAGATTACATGACTCAGACCTGTCTGGAACAAGACCCTGAGGACCTTAAGACAAATGCGAGGTTCTTGACCCAGAGCCAAAACCGCAGCCGTACAGCCATCGTCATTGACAGCCATCGGGTCCGCCCCCAGGTCTAGGAGCTTCTCCAAGATGTAGTCATGACCGTTTCGGGCCGCCAGCATAAGAGGGGTCTCCCCAGTTCTTGTCCTTGCCTCCACGTCTATTGCACATTCCAGCAATGAACTGAAGGCTCTAATGACCAATTTCTGACTTACTTTTGCTATCTTAAGGCATGCTGCACACTTGTACTCGCCTTTAAAACGGCGTTGAGCTGACAACAAAATATGCAACGCGGTAACATCTTCTTGTCCACGATAGCATGAAGATGTTTGGTTCACAACAGAAGGATCTTTGCTAGTCAATACCTTAATGGAATCAAAGCAGTGATTCACTGCTGCAATAGCAAACAGTGTCAATGGTCTTTCAGGTGTTGGTTTGCTCAGAACTTCACTAAGTTGTTTTCTGTCCTCAAACCTGTTGAGCAGCATGAGCAGATGCCCACCCAGATCATTTCTGGTAGCATGAAAGACCGCACAGCCTGTGCTTCTCCACTCCACTGTTCTGATTTTGCTGGGTGGTAAAACTGAGCCGAGTGAAACGTCTCTTTCTGAACCACAGCCTCCACAATCACATTCATTCAAAAAATGCAAATTGTCAGAGCTAGAATAGGTTGACACTACGGTTTCCACGCTCAGATCTGGCTCATAACGGAAAAGAACCTCTAGACAATCAATAGCATTGCACTCTGCTCTGCCGGTGACACTCATCAGTACTGGTGTGAGACCATAGTACTTTCCACTCACCTCCACTCTGCCTGCATTTACATCGGCATTGTGATCTAATAGGTCCTTAACTATCTGTCGTTGTCTGTTCAGCACAGCAAAATGGAGAGCCGTCAATCCATCGTTATTCTGGGCATTGACATCCTCTTTTGACGACATATCAAGAATGAAACAGATTGCGGTGTATGAGGGGTGCCGAGCGACACATGCCAACATCAAAACAGTGTTGCCAGCACTGTCTCTGGACTTTAGAGAACTGGGCTCAGACTTGATGTGTTCTATGAACTCAGATTCTCCGTCTATCCCCAACAGGGCCAGCACATGGACCTCAACAAACTGATAGTTGGCTTGCGCCATGGGGATGTAGCAGGCTTGAATTGCCATCATCTGGCGCATAGTAAAATCAATCTCACGGACAGGACCCAGGGTATTCAAAGAGAACAGGCACCCTGAGCTCTTCTGTTTTTCGAGTTCTTCTTCCTCGTTTTCGCTTTTGTGGTTCTTCCAGGACACTGGCATAGACCATTGTCTTCCAATGAGTGGGCTCGATCTCTGGTTCACTGTCCTCATCAGTGACCTCAAGTTTGGCAACTTCTTCCTGCCGACTTCTCCTCACTTGGTGATAGTCATCAACAGCTGCAACAAACGATAACACCTTGATCAGAACTCTTGAAGAGGCCTTGGAACATATCTGCACCCCCCAGTTTCCTTTCTCACTCATTCCTTCTACATCTCCCCCCCCCACCCCCACCCCCAGACACCTTTCTTATTCATTCCTTCTGTATAATTTTTTTCTCTCTGTGATTCTTCCTGTTTGTTGGTTGTTTTTTTGTTGGAGATAAGTGCTTTTGTATATAGTTTGTTTACTTAACAGTTTCATAAGCGTTTTTTTACACCCCCCCCCCCCCCCCCTGTCAAGTCACGTTTAAAGTGACCGAGGACTTATTCAAATGTAGGGCTACGTGGCATTAGTCGCGTGCGCAGCTGCATTATGCTGGTATCGTTTTTTCCTGAATGGCAAAGGCTGGTCTGAAAAAAAAATGATCTAACAATATCTATTGATTACACTTACCTAGCTACCTTAAAGCGCAAACCACCATTGTCAGTTTTTCTGTTTTTTCCATTATACAGTCTCTCCTTGATGGCAAGACGGGAAGGGGAGGGGGGAGAATGGGGCTGGTGGGGGTTAGAAATACAAAAGTACAGAAGAAACAATCTGATCGATAGATATCTTGATCAATGAACGACAAATGCCGTGTAACAGTAACAATGAAGAACTGCTCTTCCATATTTTCATGCCTGAACCAGAAGAGAACTAGTGGGAAGAGAACCACCAACACTACTCCTCCTCCCAAACTCTCCCTTCCCCCACTTGTGTGAAATGACATTTGTGCATTATTGAAGAACACTACACGACAATGTGCACAACAATTCTAGACTCCCCTGTCCCAGTCTGCACTGCTAACCAAGACCACCCCACTACATCAATAGAAACTGCTGCTTTGGCGTGGACACCCCCCCTGTCGCATTCTGAAACCTCCGAACCACAACTATGCCACTGGAACTAAATATTGCTCGTAAAAAAAAAAAAAAGAAAAAGAAAAAGGATGAAAGCCCAACACACAAGTTTTCTTTCCGTTACATAAACATAAACACATATCAATATATCCTATCACATGTCATTATTCATCACAAAATCAATACACGCCACCACCGGCACGTAGCGTGCAGATCAATTTCACATCAACTAATGTGTGTAATAGCACAGGGAGCTTTAACCGTCGCTCTCGCAAAATTGTCATATAACCCGTCATATTCTCATATTTCATCACAAAATCAGTATCTGCCACCATACAGCCTGCAGATCAATACTTCACATCAGCCAAGGTACGTAACAGCACAGGGAGCTTTAACCGTCGCTCTCTCAAAATTGTCACATCACATATCATTACAATTCATCACACAAAATCAACACACGCCACCACATAGCATGCAGATCAGTATTGCACATCAACTAAGGCATGTAATAAACACAATCTTTGGCAGTGAAACTTCGCTAGCACCATCAGTAGCGTCCTAACACACACAGTCCACACACTTGGCTGCACCGAGCCCAAGTTACAGTCTGTAGCTTCTACCAGGGTGCCCACACGGCAAGCAGAGCCGCTCACAAACACAGACGATGCAGTCCGCTGTAAAATGTTTGTGTCACATCATTAAAGTCTCGGAACTCTAAAAGACTTTCACTGTCAGTGGTTCTTGATATGGAATGCACCACACAGCATCTTCACCTTTTTAAGAGATAAGACCGGGTGTGGAAGGAGTGGGCCTGTATACAAATGGCACAAAACTGTTTCTTCTTTGCGGACGCCTCGGAAACACGGTAAAAACTCTTTCAGGTTTGGATAGACTTAAAATTGTTCTATTCCTCTTGCCAGAGTTCTTTGACGTAAACCTAGGCTTTGGGTTTCAGATCTGCCTGTACCCATCGTCAACACAGCGCAGGCCTCCAAGGGCGGTACAGGACTGCTCTAAAGGCAGGTGAAGACAGTGCTTCTCTGGGTCCTCCCCAGCACCTGCGGATGTTTTTTTTTTCTTCTATTCCTCTTGCCAGAGTTCTTTGACGTAAACCTAGGCTTTGGGTTTCAGATCAGCGTGAAGGATAGACAATCTGCTCAACTCTTTCCTTGTGACACTTTTAGCAAGTTGATCAACCAACTTGTTACCTCAAATACCCAGATGGCTGGGAACCAAAGCAAAAACTTATGTTGTGTCCATCTGATTTCAGGGAGATGTACAGTTTCCATAATTCACCAGCTGTGGGTGCTTGAAGTTGCAGCTGGCAATATCCTCCAAAGCAGAAAGCGACTGCAACAAAATGTGGAAATATTTTGGTTTTGATTTAGAGACCATTTCAAGAACCAGGACCAGGGCTATCAACTCGATACTGCAGATGGAGCTGTCAGTGGGAACGTGTTTAAAAGAAGTATCTAAATCAAAAGGGCTGAACGGAAGAGAGACTTGTGGATGAGTAGCAAGTCTCCTCCTGTCACTCCATCTGCAATGGGTTGTGCTGCTTTTGAGGGAATATTATTAAACCGGAAAGAGTGACATTCTTCTGGTTCTGAACTTTCGTTTCTTGCAGAGCAATCACAACAGGGTTTATAACATGACAAATCAGCTGTAGCTCCCCAAAACTGGAAAAGGTATCAGATGTTCCAAGGGAAAAATTTTGACTCCCATCATGGCAACAAAAAGATTTTTGACTCCCATCATGGCAACAAAAAGAACACTGAACAACTGATTCCATTTCTGCTTCCTTGTTGTCAGACTGGACAGGAGAAAAAAAATTATTTTTGATTAATATTTCTGTTTGTTTGGGGCTAGGAAGTTTTTTCTCCCTGACCCCCTTTTCCTGTGGAGAGTGAAAGAGACACATTCTATCACCTCCACACTTTTCCCTTTTGGGTAGGCTCCAGGACCTTTGAGGGGAATAGCTGGTTTTCTGTTCCCATCCTTCCCAGGGAAGCGAGATTGGGGGGGATCTGTCGGGGGGTCAGTTTCCCAACCTGCGCAGCAGCAGACTTTTTGTCTGCTGGAAAGACAGTCGGAGTAGTGGGTTTTAGCCCTCCACTGAGAGCGCTGGTCTTATTCAGAGGTACTGCTGATTTTCGTACAGGTTTTCCTGATCCACATGTTGAAGTTTCTTGCATACATTTAGAAAAAAAAAAAAAATGCGTGTCGGACAACAGACAGACACTGTCTGGGCCTTTCCAACAGCGCAGCCAAAGTATGACAAAGCTGGTTGAGGCCGACTGCCAGGCAGCATTTCCTTGGCTTTGTGGAAAAGGAATTCTTTTTTCTGTCTTGACTTGCTGGGTGTGTTTCTAAAGTTTTATATTTGCGGCAGTCCTGCAAGGAAGAGGGGTGGCCAACACCACAGTTGGCACAAAGGGCTGGTCCCTAGCAAGGCCCTTCATGGACTGTTTTGCAGCACCAACTACAGATTCCCCTCTGTCTGTATAGGTCAACTTTTACAACAAGGCAGTCCACTTTGATGCTCTGTGGAGACTAGGTGAACAAAAGGTTAGGAAGAGCGCGTTTATGAGCACTGTCTCTGATCCTTTATGAATTGTTACTGTGGGCATCAAATACCCCTTGAGGCTCCAAACCATGGATTGCAAGATGCTTGTTGTAGAGAATAGACCCCTGAATAAGAGTCAAAAGTCAGAAGATGAAAAACAGCTTCTTCCACCACTTCATGGTCTTCATATTCAGGGGTATGTAGGCGAATAGACCCCTGAATAGGAGTCAAAAGTCAGAAGATGAAAACCAGCTTCTTCCACCACTTCATGGTCTTCATATTCAGCGGTATGTAGGCCATGAGATGATCACTCATGTCTACTCATGCCATTTAGTTCTGTACTTCTGCTGGTTTTTTGCACAATAAATACCAGTAAAAATATATGCCTGAAAACACAAACATACCCGAGCACAGAGTTACAAAACATGAACATGTGTAGCTGTTCTCTCTCTCTCTCACACACACACACACACACACACACACACACACACACACACACACACACACACACACACTTTCTCTCTCTCTCTCTCTCTCTCACACACACACACACACACACACACACACGCACACACACACACACACAGAGTAATGCACAAATACTCAGTACACATAAATCACTAATTTGTTTATCCCTCCCTTCTCCCCCCTCCACCCTGCCCCCCTCCCCCTCTCTCCCCCTAGTCTACTGATACATGAATAGATCACTGCAAAGAAATATGCACTCAGTGTGTAAAACATACATTACACATTTACACACAGCACAATTTATGTAGTAATAACTTCTCTTTAGCCACCTCTGTGGAATGCATGGACAACTAAAAAAAACTGCAAAGGCTGAGTGTTGACTGGCCAGTCGTTCAATAAACCTGGTGTACCTGTGAACGGACGATCGAGAGGAAAAAAAAAGATAACATTATCAGTCCAATTGCCAGTGAAAACAGCCCCCAAAATCGTCAACTCTTCCCCCATTTCAGCGTCAGTATCCGAATCAAACACTTGTTGAGGCCCATCTGCTGGCACAGTTTCGTCTGCTTCTTCGCCACTATCAGCGCCCACTTTAGTATCGGAATCCACGTCTGTCTCCCCACTGTAGGGGTCAAAATCCTCATCAGAAGAACCGCTGATCGTCTTCTTCGACGTCTGACCCTTCAGTCCGGATCATTTCCGGTGCGTCTTCAGCTCTAACAATTCACCAGCCCTATTGTGTCGAAGGCTTTGTCGCGACGCCATCTTTTCAATCACGGAGCAGAGCTGACCGACGGTACTCTCTGTTGTTATCAGCTCGCGAGCGAGCCACGCCACACACGCAGCGCAAGTGAATGGAAAGTTGGCAGGGGATAACTAAGAAATCATCTCCCTTCTTGGGTTTCGTACCCGATACGTCAGTCGGACAGCGCGAATTTTCAAAATCCAAATCTGCAGCACTGGTAGTGAACGCCTCGTCGTACGATGTCCGCATATGCGGACATTGGTAGCGAGTGAGTTAAGGGAGTTGAACAATGCTAGGATTTCAAGATGTCCCACCACAACAAAGCATTTTTCCCACTTTCCATGAAAACCCAACATTCAAGAAAAATACGAGTATTTTTCATTAAAAACCTTAGTCCGGGACCAGGCTGCTTCCAGTTCAGTAGTGGGGCGACCATCCCCAACCCGGCGGGTCCCCGGGTGGCGGATAAGGGAACGGCCCTCAGATACAGGGGTTAGCTGTGAGTGATATAAGTCAGGCTTGCCTAGCCAAATAAGCAGTCCCGGACCAACTGGCGATGTTCCTACCAGGACGGGTGGGGCAACAGGTGGCACTTTGTCCTCACTGAAATACCCACGTGTTCTATGACGGGCTCATCATGCGGTCAAGAGGCGCGGTATAACCTTTAGCCTCGGAGAAACAACCCCCCCCCCCCTCCCCCTGTGCTCACAGGGCAGGACATACGGGCCATGAGCTAAGGGTGAGGCACCCCAAAACAAAACTCCAACTGAAGACGGAGGTATCGGGCCACTGGCGCAACTTAAAAAACCACGATACCACGCATCCACGCTTCCATGATGATGCGGTCCACAGAATTTCGATGTGGTACTAGACCTTCAGAGACCCGCCGTGGAGGTCGGGAGCCAGGCCCTATGCCTCAAAGGGGCCCACCCAAGCGGTCAGTGGTCAGACAAAGAAATTCTGCATACCAATGCGAAGGAGACCTCATCCTCCTGCTGATGCCAAGCAAACAGTGCCACCCAGAATGCTCAACGTTCTCCACTGGAATGCAGAAGGGGTGCATAAGAAGAAACTTGGCTTGACAGAAAGGATGCATCAAGAAAATATTGACATCGCATGTGTCCAAGAGACATTTGACCGTAAACCATCGCTTTCAAGTGAGGTGTTACGAGACCATCAGGTTGGACCGTGAGGAAAGAAACAAAGCAGGGGTGTTTGTCTTGGTGCGGAATTCCATCGCCCCACAAGAACTCAAGATCAACACCCATCAACAGGCAGAGCTCCAGGGGGGGTGATACTGTCCCTTAAGGAACACAACATCAGGATCAACAATGTTATTGCCCTCAAGATCGCGATCTTTCCCTCACATACATGAACATCCCAGGCAACAACTGCATAGTGGTGGGCAATTTTAACAGTCACTCAGAGAGATGGGGCTATGAGGAGACGGACATCCCGGAAAATGTCACCCACCCATCTTGGAAGAGGCAGGTGTTCCCAACAGTCGTCACCAGCATTCCCGGAGTGGAGAAGAGTGGAATACAGTCAGACACCCAAAGGAAGGCCCTGGCCATGGAGTACATCTGCAACCAGTACCCCCAGGAAGACTTGACCCATGTCTTTACAGATGGCTCCGCCACAGAAGCAACGAGGGATGGTGGAGCTGGAATCTTCCTCCGATACAAAGACGGAGATGAAGAAATTGCAATTCCAACAGGAAAATACTCCAACTTCCGAGCTGAGCGGGAAGCCCTCTGTGAGGCAGCCACAACAGTCTTGCAGAACTCCACAAGAACAACAGGGCAGATGGTGGTGTTTCTCTGACGCTCTCTGTGTGCTCCAAGCCCTCAAGAACTTCCACTGCAAAGAACAGAGCCATCTCACTTTAGCCCTTGTTGCCCCGAGTACCAGAGTGGAGAAAGTGGTGATACAATGGGTACCAGCACACTGTGGCATCAGAGGCAATGAAAAAGCGGACATTCTGACAAGTACAGAAGGAGCAGGACAACAATCTGGTGTCATACGATGAAATTAGGACAATCATCAAGGCACAGCAAGGAATAAAATGGCGCCTCCTGCGTCCCAAATACAACCCAGAAGACACATACCAATCCATTTGCTGGGACGACCGGAACAGGTCAAGATCTTCCGCCCGAGGACTGGACACAATCGCCTGCTCCACCACATGCACACAACATTTGGCATTGGACAGAGTGGAGAGTGCCCTTGTGGCCTCCCGTCAAAGGGACCAGTGACAACCGACCTCATCCTTCAAGTCTGAACGACGTACACAGCATCCAGAAAAAAGTACTGGCCAACGCCAACAGCAGTGGAAGCCAAGCTGTACGGCACCCTGGAGAAAAACGACGGACGGCAGCCTTCATCGAGGACACTGGGCTGCTCAGCTAACGGGGTGGCGAACGAGGAAGAAGAAAAAGAAGAAAAAGTTGGCTCTCCTGCACCAGAAAAAGCTTAATTGTAACATGATTTCTGCAGTAAAGCTTAACTGTAACATGCTTGCGAGTTACTGTTAGACTTTACGTTCCATTAATTCATTTAAATGGATAAAAATAATATTTATGGCTTATTGTACAAGCTCAGAAAAGTTAGTCTAAAAGTGTAGAAATAAGCCAGAATATAAAATCTCAAAAGGGGAAATTTTCAAACCCGATCTGAACTGATCAAACATTCCAAAATTTCTCTCACAAATTGTTTAAAATGGTCACTTTACTATTCAAATCAAGACTGTGTTCAAAGGTAGAATCATCTGGGTGATCAGAATCATCTGGGTGATCAGCATGGCTTCGAAGTTTGTGTTTTCTTCCGTTCACTCCCTAACCGACTGTTTTTGAGCTAACGATACAGAAACGATACAGAAACACGTGCAGCCACATTCATTTTCTTGCACCACTTGCGATATTCATTGCCCTCGTCAGTTTCGTTTAGCCATTGCCATCTCCATTTGTTTCTAATTTGGCCCTCGATGCGTGCTACTGCATCTCCTTTCAAAACAAGCCGTGACTACTTAATTTCTGGAGCACCACGCAAACTTTCGTTGTCAGTCAAACGTGCCAATGTTAGCCTGTGAGGACGCCGGAAATACAGAAACAGCCACTTCCGGTAAGAGATTGAAAGCTACGAGCGAACACAAAATTGTAACCGATAAATCTTGATTTTTTTTTTTAAATTGACGGAAGTTCCGTCAAGACTGAAATTCATTTTGACGGATTTCCGTCCATACACGAAAAAGTTTCACCCATGGCTCAGTTCTAAAGCAATTTAAAAGCATTTGAAAATGAATAATGAAACAGTGCTGTTGTGGCACAGTAGTTAGCATTACAGGAGTGTGGGCTGGGAGACTGTGTGAATTCAATTCCCTTCAGAGTCATTTATTTGTGGCATTTTTCAGCCCTAATCGGCTCCGAGACAGCACTGGGCTTGCTATGGGCTCAAATGGGAAGACTGAAATCAGACCTTGGAAAGCAAAAAAAAAAAACCTTGGAATTCCATAGCATCATCTTTAGCATCATCATCATAAAACACAAAAACCCTTGGAACTGCATAACATCATCTTCAGCATCGTCATCATCATCATGAAAAACAGAAAACCCTTGGAACTACATAGCATCATCTTTAGCATCATCATCATTAAAAAAAAAACCTTGGAACTGCATTGCATCATCTTTAGCATCATCATCAAAATCATAAAAAAAAAAACAACTTCGAACTGAACAGCATCATCTTTTGCATCATCATCATCATTAAAAAAAAAAAAAAAAAAAAAAAAAACCTTCGCACTGCATAGCATCATCTTTAGCATTACAAAAAAAAAAAGAAAATTAAAAAAAAACCCCTTGGAACTGCATAGCATCATCTTTAGCATCATCATCATCATCATAAAAAAAAAAACCCTTGGAACTGCATAGCATCATCTTTAGCATCATCATCATGAAAAAAAAAAACTTTGGAACTGCATACAGGGTTCATACAGATTTCCATACAAAAAAATGACTTTTTAAAGACTTTTGAAGCACATTATTTTTCTTATTTAAGGGCTTACTTCACGGATAATTTTAAGTAAAATAATAATGAAATTTCAGACACAAATTATATCATTCGCTGTTACCCTTCAATACTCACATCATGGATCCTCTGCAAGCATAGATTTTAGGAATCTCAGTTGTTATTGTTACTGTAAGTATAGACATAAAATGTGTTTGTTACACTACAGCAGAGCAAAGTAGGATTCTCACTTCTTGTGGTCAAGTGACAAAAATGTTTGAAATTATGAAAATGTTTGCTGTACACAACAGATTCCCCAATCTTGCAGTTGACAAAAATGTTTGCCTGACGTCCATAAGTTTGAAGTCACTGACAGTAAAATGCCTCTACGACTAAAACTTTACACGTCACAACACTGGGGGCATAAACATCAAAACAGGGAGCGGATGCAAGTTTTTCTTTCTCCACGCTGAAACTGTTTGGCAACTGCACAGTCCGAGAACATTCGCTGGAACAGATTTGAACTGCTTTCACATGAACAAAAGCTGTATTTTACTAGTCACTACTTTTAAAATCCTCAGTATTTCAGATTTCATTGCCTCTGTTTTATACGGCTCAGGCTGTTCACTGCCATCCGAGTTGGAGCAGTTCTGTTGGTTGATGAACTGCAGGATGGCGAACTGCTAGAAGTGATGGGCTGGTCGTTCGCTGTAAAATTAAAAAAAAAAAAAAAAAACTCGAAACACGAACTGCATGATATGAAGCCTTCATCAGGTCGCGGTGATTTCTTTCCTTTTCTATGGCTATTTACAGTGAATTCTTCCATTGTACTAATGTCTATGATCTTGCAAATGCTGCAAAAGGCCTTGCTTCTGTCTCCACCTAGGTCTGCCTGCAGCCATTCTTTGTACTCGTCTTTTTCCAGCCAAACCATGGTAAACAAACACTTCGCCGACATGCTGACTTCTCAATTTCAAAATGGTGGAACATTCATTCACATACATGCATGCAATATGAAGGCCAGTAACTCTGGTGTTTTGACCTATAGCAGACGACGCATCGGTGAGATCGTCAATCTTAACTCGACTTCTTTTTTTCCTTTTTTTTCTAAAATTCAATTTCAAGCCTTTTTTTTTTTGTAAACAAACTCGAGATTTTACAGACTCCATTCAAAATCATAGGCAGTGACAAAATTTAAGGACGTTTTAAAGACCTTTCAGCAAAAGCCTCATTTTTAAGGACTTTTAAGGCCTTAAAAAGTATGCCCTCAAAATGAAAGACTTTTAAGGACTGTAGGAACCCTGTGCATAGCATCATCATACATCATGATAAAAATAAACCTTGTAACTGCATAGCATCATCTTTAGTATTGTCATCAAAATCTTAAAAAAAAAAAAATAAAAAAAAAATAAATAAAAACAAAAAAACCCTTGGAACTGCATAGCATCATCTTTAGCATCATCATCATCATTAAAAAAAGAAGACAGAAGAATCTTGGAACTGTATAGCATCATCTTTAGCATCATCATAAAAAAACAACCCTGGAATTGCATAGCATCATCTTTATCATTATCATCATAATCATAAAATAAAACAAAAAAGCCCCAACAAAAACCCTTGGAAATCCATAGCACCAGCATTAATAAGTATTGAATACAGTAAATAGTCCATGTTCACTCTCATGCATATACATAAATTTCGATTTGCTCTCAAAGTCTGTGCCCTTGAGTTTATGTCAAGCTTACTGGTATAGACCAGTTCAAAGACGTTTTTCATAGATGTCAAGGCACTATTTAGGAGACTCTCACTCATGCTTGCTCTGTGACTAAGCAATTATTTTTTCAGTAAGGGGGTTGGTAGGTGGTGGCCTGCTTATAACACATGGAAAAAAAAGCAGGTTTCACTGAAGTAACTCTGCAGCATCTCATCTGGTGGGTTCACTTTTATGATAGAGTAATCCTGCTCTACGGATGCGAGACATGGCGGACAATACAGACGATGCAACAAAAGATTCAGACATTCTTCAACACATGTACGAGACGCATACTACAAAATCCGATGGTAAGGACAAGATGGTCTGTGGGAGCGTGCGGGACAGGAACCAATGGCCAAGCAGATACTGCGAAGGAAGTGGGGTTGGATCGAACACACCCTCAAGAAGCCAGCACCACACGCCAAGCCCTGACCTGGTACCCGAGGAAAAGAGGAAGAGAGGCCGACCTCGCAACAGCTGGAGGGGAGACACAGGCGGAGTTGGAACAAGGGACCAAATGGAATGACCAGAACAGCCCTAAAACAGAGTGCGATGGCGAAGGGTCGTCGATGGCCTATGCTCCACCGGGAGCGATGGGCATAATGATAAATGAGGAACCTGCATTGCTCCCTATAGAGATTACTGGCTGTGACAGAACCAACCAAGATGTTGCCATCAACAGAGCGCCAAAAATAAAGGCGTGGGAGTAAAACCATTGAAGTGACGGAGAAATTGAGAGAGAAATGATAAGGAAAGAAAAACAGTTAATTTTTTTTAAAGGTACAAAGCACCGCAGATTAATTATATGTTACGAAACAGTTAATTAGATTTCTGACAAACGAAACAAGTGTTCTGATTCAACACCTGTCTTGCCCTGAAGTGGATGAAGATAAGTGATTGCTCGCTCTTTTCGTTGACCTGAGCGTTGTGTAGTGTCTCGCCTGAAGAAGACCACATCGTGTTTTGTCTTGCGATTCGTTTTTCTAGGGTTTTTTTTGGGGGGAACTATGTCAGTAATTTTTCATGCATGTCCATAACTCCAAAACTAACGTCTCCTTGTTTGTTCTGTGTACTCTCCCTCGTCTTTTCTGCCATTCATTTGGAGTTATGGGCATGTATTCATTTCAGCAATGGAGCAAGAGTTCCTATTGTCTGTCTTTATACCAATATCGTGCATTTTCATCATACTTTTCAGCTACGTTCATGCATTTTCACCGACTGGGACATGATTAGCTAAATTTTTTTTACCTCACAGTCAATTTTACCAGTTGCAATATCCCCTGATGAACACGTTACAAACAGCTGGAAAACTTTTTCACTCCTTAAACTGAGTGATTTGATAGACTTGACAGCAGTTTTAATAGTCACAGACTGGTGGGAATTCTTATTTCTTGTTTTACCACTGAAGGACCTGAAAATAAAGTAAAGAATAAGGCCCACCTGTAAATGATGCTTTTCTCTGCTGGGTATCTGCTGCTACATTCTCGTCTGGTGTGCAAGGATGCCTGTACACAAAACATTGAGAAAAAAAAAAAGACTTTGAACAATACAGATCTACTTGGAACAGGCAATTGTCAACATACATATTAAAACTGGAACTTAAGGTTATGGGTAAAATGAGTATCTAATGAAAAAGTCCAGTTTTGAGAGCAAATTGTTTTTTTTTTTTTTTTTACAGGAAAGTCTCCACGCATGCAGTTACATTTCCAGACCAATTTCTATACCGTTACAGTTACGAAATTATCAGGAAATTATTTAATTCAGGACATTAGTACAGCAATTATGACATTTTGAAAGTTAGGCTCTTGATAAATTCACTTTATTACTGATATAGCTGACAGAAGCCAACATTCCTTGATAAAAACATGAGTTGACACACTAAAAGACTTTAATGGTAATCTTTGGCTATAAAAGCGTTCTTTCTTGTGTCATTAGGGGCAGATTATGTTTACGGTCGAAAGATCTTTCTGATGCTTTTGTCGGTGAAAATTTGCTCTGGTGAAAAAAGACAAAACAAAAACAAAAAACAAATTATCACAAAAAAGAAGAAAGAAAAAAAAAGACAAAGGACATATAAAGCAGTTCTTTCTCATCAGAGGAAACATACTATAGACGAGAAGATCAAGACAGATGACCTGAAAATTAGACACCTTGAAATTTTCAAAAACCTGAAAGGCAGGGGTCCAGGGGCCGCCCAGGCCCCGGCGGGGTGCAGGGGCAACGTCCTGCTGGGGGGGTCTGGGGGGCAAAGCCCCCCCACAAGCCAAAGCTTTTAAGGCATAAAAGAAGCAAAAGTCTGCTTCTCCTGGGAGCATTTTGATGCAAGTAGTAATAATTTTTATGTTGGCATAGTATCACAGACTATGACTATGAAAATAGTACTTTTCAAGTCCAAGTACTATTTCTGAACACTTAAACCAAAGAATATACACACATACAGTGGTACATTACTTGCAAGCCAAAATACACTAGGACTTTCAGTATTGTCATCAAAGTATAGCATCATCACACACAGGCTACAGCAAACATGGGAGTTAAGGGATTAAAACTAACCTTACAAAGGCAGTGATGCACCCATCTCAAGCAACAGTATAGGTTTGCAGCTCTGTGAATTTCACCAAGGCAGAAAGCCTATCTCACAAGCCACAATGTGGAAGCAGTTCTGTGATTCCCATGAAGGTAAAGAGTCCAACTCACAAGCCACAACATGGCAATAGTTCTGGAGTCTCCAACTCACAAGCCACAATTAGGGACAATATATCTATAAATATGAAATCAGTTCTACGATTTCCACAAAGGTAAATAGACTCTCTCAAGCCACAATATTAGGGCAGCAGTTCTTGACTATGAAGGTGATGAGTCTATATGACAGCAGTTCCTGGATTCCAGTGAAGACAGAAGCACCATTCACTGGCCACTGATAGCACTTTTTTTTTCTGGAAATCTCACCACTGCATAGCATCCTCACTCACAGTACATTAATATTGTTGTGTTGTGTGTGTTGTGTGTGTGTGTTCTTAAGTTTAAGGTCTTTTCACAAAATGTGTTATTAGACTTGGGAATGTCAATGTTTTGGAAGGAAAAGGGACAAAAGTGTGTGTTTTGTTTCATATATGTGCATTTGTACGTGTGCTTCTGTGTGTGCGTGTGTGTGTGTGTGTGTGTGTGTGTGCGTGCGTGTGTGTGTGCCCGCGCACACTAAGTAGGTTGGTAATGAAGGAAAGAGAGAGAGGGGGGGTCACTGTGACTCAGAGGGAGGGTGGGGGGGGGGGGGGGGGGGGGGGAGAGAGAGAGAGAGAGAGAGAGAGAGAATGTCACAAAACTCAGTGTAGATATCCAGGAAAAAAAAAATTGGGTATCTGGATGATAAAAGTCTTGTTGCACTTAAAAAAAAAAAAAAAAAAAAAAAAAAAAAAAAAAAAAAAGCAACAGGGCCTTCATCAGTTCATGATCTTGATCACACTGAGGCTGTTCACACTAGAGCGATCGCTGAGTTCGGAATCAATTCGCGCTAGGCGCCTGAGCCCTTCGCTGCGTTCACACCTCTCCACATACCTTTTTTTTTTTCCCCCTTAGTTTTACTTTTCTCCTTACCTTCTGGTATTTCTTGTGATTGGCGTCATTCGCATGTTGTCGTAATTTCTTTTGCCGCTGGTTCCCTATTTGATGGTTTAGGAGCAAATGATGCAAAAAACACGCGCCGGGCAAAGTAAGTTTTCGACACCAAATGCCGTGGGCGATCTCTTGCCTTCGGCGTCCGTTTCTTGCAGCCATTCCCACCGCCACTTGTTTTTAACTCCCTCCTCAACAGCCTGAAGTTTCAAAGAATCGTCCAATTCTGTCAAGTATGGCATCTTGGTTGATTTCCACGAAGAGCTGTAGTCTGTTCAATTCTAACTCAGCTAGATGTCGGCCTAACCCACGCGCGAGGCAGAAGAGCAAAATGGCGGCATTACGCTCGTTGAAAAAATTGGATCGGATCTCGGACGAAGTAAGAAACGAACGCCAGTGGTTTTTTTTTTTTTTTTTTTTTTTGACAGAATTTCCCACAGCCGGATTTCCGATCTGGGGCAATCTCGATAGCCGGAATTCCGGCTCCCAGCGGGAAAGGTGTCACCCATGTAGGAGACCGCCTTGTGATAATGTGGGTACTTCCAAAAACACCTGCTTCAATACCTGTTGCCAATCATAGCAGGCAATCCTGGTCTTTTCGGGGATCATTTTTGTTTTTCATTCATTTTTTTTCTTTTTGACCAAGAGCCCGATGGAGGAAAGGGAAACGAATGGCATATTTGGTGGAAAGGCAAAAAGACAATCCCCTCCACCCGCACACCCCTTTCTTGATTTTACAGGTGGGGCACGTTACACTAGCTACACAAGCTGCGCATAAGCCCTTTTCCTTCTCTTTAGCTACACAAGCTGCGCATAAGCCCCTTTTCCTTCTCTTTCCCTTTCTGGTTCCTACACTTATATCTAATGTGTTATCGTAAGATGTCCAACAAGAGCCAGAGTTTTTCGATTTTTACATGAATTCAGTGGCTATCGTAGTTTTGAGTTCTTCAATAATGAATGATTCAAATGATTATTAAAAAGCAGCTCTCTTCTCACCTGGTCTGGTTTCTGGTAGTTTACATTTCCACCTTTTTGCTCCCTCCGACACTGGGTTGGATTGAAGGGGCATTCTGGAACACAAGGTAACAAAATACATCAATACATTTTCACACACACACACACACACACACACACACACAGAGAGAGAGAGAGAGAGAGAGAGAGAGAGAGAGAGAGAGAGAGAGAGAGAGAGAGAGAGAGAAGCTAAGCAGTAGTGGAGTTGCTGTTGTCCCAGTCGTAGCACAGAACCTGGCAACATAAGCATGGATCTGGAAGACACAAGAGAATATTCAAAAGCTTCAGGACAACCTTTACCTTAACTGAATTCAATGTCTTTTAGTTTGGCATTTATCTACCTGATCGATGGTATTAAGCAATTCAGTTCAATTCGGTTATATCAGATTTCTGGCCAAAACAGAACAGGTTCTTGACTACTCTTCAGTTTTAAAAAAAGAAAACCGTTCTACACCTGCATGCCATTTTCTTTCCAACTGCTATATAACAGAAGTTATCATAACCATATGGGAGGATACGCCCAAGACGAAAGAAAGAACTTAGCATCAACAAAAACACACCAATGACCCTGCTGTTTAATGTCATTCACTGCTTCCTGACACTCTTGAGATCTTGGCTTTGTCAGAGAGCACGAGACTGAATGAAATCACACAGAAATCTCAAGATCATCAGGTGGACAACAAACAATATAGTTTCGCAAGAGAAACAAAAAAAAAATAAATAAAAAGTAAAAATGGCAGAAAGAAAGAAGGGAGAATTTTTTTTAAAGTAAAAGACAGTAAAAGAATAAATTCACCGCTTCAGAACTGCTTTTTATATTTAGGGTCTGGGGGCCATTTTGATCCATCAGTTACTCATGTTACATATTGAAGATCATAGTCAAAAGTAAGAAACCTAAAATGCGCGCGTGCTTGCACACACACACACACACACACACACACACACACACACACACACACACATGCACGTGCGCGCGCGCGCACACACACACACACACTGATCTGTAGTCATTTAGAGATTCAAAACTTTCCTGCAGTCCAACTACATCATTTTGAAGCAAAAAAAGTACAGTAAACACTAGAAATGACAGTGACATCAATACAACAAAACTTCCCTTCAAAGGTGACAAATAAAGGAGTGTTAAACACACACACAACCCTAGATGCCAGATTACATCTGGTGGGTAAAGCTTACCTTCTGTCACTGACATCTGTGTAAACGAGTAAATAAACGGGAACAAAAGATCTCACCTGATTCAGAACTGCTTTCACCACCACGATTACGTTCCCCACTGTCGCCTGAATGGAAAAATGTGTACAGTTATTACAATTCCGGACTTTTTCAAGTTCCGTTTCACAGACAAACCTCTTTATTCTCATGCGAAGCATTTGTGACTCGGGAAAAAAAAAACTCTTAACAATCAACTTCCAAACTTGTAAACTGACAAAATGGAAACCAAAATGGAAACTTAAAATAACGAAAACTGAAAATCTGCTTATTTTTAACTACTTAAATTCGCTGATCTCGTAATTTACTGTTTGAGTTTTGAACAGTTGGATGAATCAAGATTAACACAATCGTTATGTATCCGAGTCATCCGACTGATCAACTTCTGCAAAATGTTTATATCTGTATGTTATGTTGTGTGGTTGCAACACGCTAACATCGTTCAAAACGCAAAGCAATATCAAGGATACTTTCTAAATCTTACAACCTTATAAGTGAAATCGATCTTTATTTCGAACAGCTTCAACAACTCAACATACTCCACTCCAACTTTAAAAGCTTATGAACAACCATGTTTCGCCGTTGAGTCAGTTCGGGGTCTTGACCAAAAATATAATTTTGACAAACATTCTACTGTAATCACAGAGAACCAAGACCTAAAAACGTTACAATAAACACGATTTCTGTTAAAAGAGTCATAAAATTAACTAACCAAAACAAACGAACAAAACAAAACAAAACAAAAAAATTACCTGCCAAAGTTTTACGCTTTGTCGAGCCGGGGCTAAGCCCCTACCGCACGTCCCGCTTGCCAATCCGCCATCTTGGACAGCCATGGCCCACCATGTTCTCTCGCAGCGCGCGTGTATATGGTATGTATGTATGTATGCGGTGCATGTGTGAAAGAAAGAATCAGTCCCTCACTTTTTAACCTCGTTACTGAAATAACTTATTTCTAACTTGGGCCAGTCACTGGCAATACTGCATCCCCTCCCTTCCCTCTGGCCCCTCCCACAAGGTTTGGAGATGGGTAAATGCAGTCCCACAAAGTTTCCATCAGGTCTCATCAACCATTGGGGTTTTTTGTTTGTTTGTTTTTTTTTAAACATTCTGGAAACTCTTCCAGACAGAATATCTTCCTCGGTGGACTGTCAGCATAATGAAACACAAAGTGATTATGCGATAATGATGATAATGACAATAATAATAATAAACCTCGCGTCGGGGCTATACAGCACAGAGCCAAAGGGGACGTTTGGTGGATTGGGGATCCCTCAAGCATTGCCATGGGGGGGGGGGGGGGGGGGGGGGGGGGGGGGGGGGGGGGGGGGGGGGGGGGGGGGGGGGGGGCACCGAATAATACGAAAGAAGGTACAGCGAACCAGCATAGCCTAAGAGAACGAAAACTTGGGGAGTCCAAACCCGCACTTTCTGGGGTACGCCGTATTAACAGGGTCACCAGACAACCATGAGCTGCGCTGAAGTCGAAAAAATTTAGGGCCTTTTAGGGCCTTTTTTAGGGGCCTAAAATTTACAAAAATAGGGCCATCAGGGCACACGAAAATGCTGAAAAGTGCTCACCACTGCCTCCCACAGATGCCATTTTCTCCAATAAAGACCTCCATTCAGCAAGTACCTAATCACTTTCTGGTATGAATCTTGTCAATTCCATATCCGTATGAAAACAAAGAAATCTTTTACAATGGCTAGAGTAAACACAGTGTTCTTGCAGCACACACAAGGCAGAAGTCTTAGGAATACAGTCACAAGATGAAGAAAAAAGTAGGCCTATGCTTTCTTTCCACCTGACTAACAGCTGCCTTGTCCTTGATTGACTAGCACACACTGCCTCTGGTTGAAGGAGAGAACAGTCCAGTACTCAAGTCATCCTCCTATTTGTCCTCTTGGAAATACTTTTGATTTATTCCAAGGAGGCGACCTTTTACAGTTGGGGCTGCTGTCCTCATTCCTTTGTCAATTGGTCAGCTTCTTCATTTCCATATATAGTGCAGTATGAAGGTGTTCACTGGATGGGAGTATTTTCAGTAACCGAGAAATGGTAATCATTTTAGATCAGTAGTACCATAGGATGATGACTATTGTTATATAAGTGGAAAAATGTAGTGGTGATGGTGCAAGTGGGGGGGGATAAAGGAAAATATCAATGACCTGTGGGTGATGCTCATTGGCATGGGTGAGATCAACAATAGTACTGTAGGATCATGGTCATTGTGGTAAGTGGAATAATAAGGTGGCATTAGTATAATATTGCAGGTTGAGAAAGAGGGTGGAGGGGGGGTAGGGGTAGATGACTGATGGGTGATGATCATGTATGATTTGAGTAAACAGTACTGTAGGATGATGATAATTGTTGTATAAGTGGGATAATGTTGTGGCATTGGTGTAAAATGCTTGCGGGGGAATGGGGGAGGTGTTCAAAGATGGGTGGATGATGATCATGGTCAAGGTGTAGGTATGATCCACAGTGGTGTAGGATGATGGTCATTTTTAAAAAGGAGTAGGATAGTGTATTGGCAAGTACGATAATGCCAGTGGGGGAATAAAGGAAATGATCAATGACTGATGGATGTTGATCACTGAGATGAGATCTACAGTACTACAGGGTGGTGACCATTGTCATAAGTGAAATACTGTGGTGGCATTGATGTATTAATGCCGGTGGGGGGGGGGGAGAAAAAAAAAAAAAGGAATAAATTTGATGATTGATCATTGCCATAAGTGAAATAGCATGATAGCTTTGGCATGATAATGCCAGTTGAGTTAAAAAAAAAAAAAAAAAAAAAAAAACACTGGGGGGGGGGGGGGGGGGGGGGGGGGGGGGAATGATCAATGATTGATTGATGGGTGATGGTCGTCACAGGCGAAATCATCACCGTCATGCACACACGCATGCATGATGCATGCACGCACACACATGTACATACACCCACACACATACATGCGTACACAGGCACATCCACACACATACATATAAAAAAAAAAAATAAAATAAAAAAAAAAGGATTAGCATACACAGGACATCTTATGAGTGGTGGTAATAATGATAGTGGTCATATATGGGAATCTGTGTTAAAAAAAAAAAACAAAAAACAAAAAAAACACACACACACACACACACACCTGACAAACACATGCACATACATCTAAGCATACCTATATATGTATGTAGAGGGGAGAGGGGAGACACAAGCCCCTTAGAATACTTGTGCACAGAGGGGTGGGTGGGGGAACATAATGTGGACAAAGGAAAGGAAGTGGTCAGTGGGGGGGGGGGGGGGGGGGGGGGGGGGGTGGGACAAAAAAAAAGGGGGGGGGGGGGGTGCACTGCAAGTTAATGTGGTATGAGTGGGTGTGTGAATTTATGGAATATATATAGTGGGTTGCAGCTGAGTGATGGACTAGTGTAATCATGTAGTTGTGTTAGGATGCTGGTGATTCAAATATGGGGGTTAAGGGAAGAACAACAGGGGTGTCAGAGGGGCAGTAGGGCCAAACGAAGTTGCAGTAGAAGCACTAGAACTCGTTGAAGGACCAGCAACAAAGTGCTTTTTTGAACAAAAACTTGTTGATGTACTAGTACTACTTCAAGCTTGCCCACTGTCACGATCTTTAAAAAAAAAAAAATTATTTAAGGACACTGCCGCTGTAGCACTCGCCTTCTCCAAGTCTGAATGTTTCTTCCCTTTTTGGCGAGTTTGAAGGCCTTTTTCCCTTCTTACAAAAACTACAATAGAACCGATATTTGTCTAAGTTATCTTGGCGAAGCCAGAGTTTATATTCAGAATTATCAAGCCACAGATCTTGGAATAAGCACTTCCCCATGTTTCTGAGTGAAACTGACGAAATCTTACCTTGCTTCGTTCAACACATGGAAAATCCAAGATGGCGGACAGCACAAATACTTTGTCGTGGAGTTACTTCCCTTGAACGACTTTTACACCATGATCGATCAGTACTGATTCGGCATTTACCTATTATGAAAATCGGTTGTTGTTTTTTTTTCTGATCATTCTTCTTTGATTTGTTGTTGTTGTTGTTGTTTCACATTTTTTAAGAATTTTTTTTAGGCTGTTCTGGTTTTAGTCCCCCCCCCCCCCCCCCCAGAGACGTGACTACCGATGGCCGAGGCTACACGCATATCTTCAGCATGGGACCAAACCCCAGTCCCCCAAGAAACGCCCTCTCCACCCTCCTACACACAGACACGTGCACGCACCACGTATCACACGTCCCCCAACCCCGAACACACACCCAAACCCACTCACATACACGCGCGCGCGCGCGCACACACACACACAAACAACCACACCCTTGCAGGTGCGGTGACGCCTGCAACGTGTCAAACTGAAAGGGCTCCCCCTTTTCCTTCATATGGCGTAACACCGGGTCCACCCACCATCCCCGCCCTACCCCCCCCCCCCCCCCCCCCGAACCAAATCCCTACCATTTCAGAACCCACCCCCACCCCCCTCTCTCACCTACCCCCATACTCCCCCTCACTCATTCCCCTTGTTCCCTGCGTACCTATCTTCGTTCTGTCCTTTCGGGGTAACCATTGTCTGCCGCACTCCCTTTACGTGTACATGGTGGGTTGGTCAGGTGAGCTCAATAGCTCGGCCTGTTGAGATCTTTATAAAAAGAATTTCTCGAGTATCGTGTGCGAGCGTAAACACACACTTCGTTTCCCACTCACATTCCCTGCTGTCATTCACACTTTCTTCTTCTTCACATTTTGATTTCTTTCACAAAAAGTCATCCCTATTTCTTCACATTAACAAGTCATCCCTATTTTCAACAACGTGAACATTACAAAACAAGTTTCGTTGGTCCGACAAAATTGTCGTATTGTCGAAACGTCGGAATCGTGATTTGTCGAAACTATCGAAACCTCGGAATCGTGAAGTGTCGGACTATCGGACCCAAACCAGAGAGAGAGAGAGAGAGAACGTGTGTGAGAAAATGAGTGAGCGAAAAAACAAGCGAGAAAAATTGTTAATGTATGTGTGTGTGCATGCGTGCGTGTGTGTGGTGTGTGTGTGTGTGTGTGTGTGTGTGTGGGTGTGTGTGGTTGTGTGTACGGGCGCATGTGTGTGAATGTGAGTGAACGTGTGTATGGTGATCATACTGATCAAGTGGAATTCTAATGCCGTTTAAAACTAACCCTGTGCCACCCCATTAAATTTGTCAATGGACTGCAGATTAGGGTTAAAGTTCCAACCGTCAGATAAATCTGAACGACGTTTCAACACGTACGTAAACCATCTTCATACTGGAAGTTCCCCTTGTTGGTCAACGTAAAGTTCTACTCGCAGTCATCTAGCACGCCGCGGGAATGCTTGCTAAACGGCAAGAACTCGGGGCCAGTGTCACAATGCGTGGATTGATCAGCATAGCATATTACACTTTGCCTAAAAATTTGATTAAAATCAGCGAGTCAAATGGTTTTTGAGGGGTAATTTCAGGTAAACTAAAGTATTTACGGCGACCCTTTTTGGCTATCACTGGGGTTGTGACGTCAGTGTTGGGGGTAGCTAAAATGTTCAAATACCGGGCGACCCCAAACACCATTGGAGAACATTAAGAGAACTGTACTGTGTAAAACGGCGAACATCCCTTCTATTTTAAACATGTAATACATCCCACACGAAAGGGCTCCACCGTTTCTTCACTACCCACCGTTTAAATTTTGTAGCCAGTCTTCAGCGCAATTCACCTAATGACACCCGACTCATTCGACCTTTGATTTCTGTGGCTCCCTGCTGAAGACAATGGAGGGTCACGTGGCCTTCCTTGTGGAGTGGTCCCGTTCAATTTATGTTCACCCTCCACTCACGAGTGGTTGAATCTTACGAAATTTCCAAATTTTCTCTATCGACCTGTTCGCATCATTAGGACGTTCATCCTTGTCCACGAGGATGGGAATACCTATTTCTTTTCCGTGACAAATTTTTGGATATAACAGAAGTTAACGTTTCACACAATCACTGATCAAATTTATGTCTGCGCGTCTGCCTTTTGACCGAAAACGTTGGACCATACGCTTCGCTGAGCTTCACCAGTTGGCCGTCTTGGTGGCTGGCTGGCGACCATCTCTCTCTCTCTTCTCTTCTCTCCCCTAAGGAGATCGATGGCGCAACAGTCTCGGACATGGTGTGTCGAGCAGGATTTTTTTTTTTGCGTATCAGAAACGTTAGCATATTTCCTTGCTTTAAAAGAACACAATTCCCACAAACAACAACAACAACAAATCATACATTGCAGTACGGATTCGAATCCGTTAAATCCAAAACCATACCCTCAGTAAAAGAGGACAAAAGTATTGACAAACAGAAACATACGCGAGGCATTATCCACTGAAGACATTCGAAAACCGTTTCTTAGTGGCTTAATTCCTACTAAAGAAAAGTACAACTTTTGATATCTCAATAAATAAAGATTTTTTTTCTGGTATTTAGCCACATCACGTATAACAGCTTTTTCATTGTTTCTTTTTTAGCATTTTTCTATTGTTTATTTCTTATTGCTTTTTGTGTTCAACATTTTGTCAACTGTCCATTTTTTTTTCAACTAAACAGAAAACATAGAAACTTACCAACGCAATTCTTCTTTGTTCATGTACGTAGAACGTTGTTCGCCTGGTCAGCTGTCTTGTAGTAGAACAAACTGATAATGATCTTTCTTTCTTCCTTGTTGTAACAGCATCTGACATCCCTGCACCCCGATACCAACCCCTTTCACAAAAAACCAAAAACCAACCCTTGAAATCGCTCGCCACTCAGGACATAAAAGTTACTGTAAAAGTTAGCGCCAAGATGCTGTTGTTGAGTTGTCACGCACCTTGATAGCACTGAGTTTACAAACAGCTTCTGGGGTCGAACTCGAAAAGCCAAAACTATATCGAAAAATTTATACGCCTACACGGTTTTAACCCTTTTTTAAAGGACGGTCCTCTTCTCGCACGCGTCGACATAACACGCACGCCACATTCCGCTCACCTGCCCTCCGTTGTTAGTGGTTGGATTATTACTGGTCATTGCATTCTCTCGGGTGGGCGGCATGATGGGATGACCCGCTTTCTGACCCACATTCGCTTACATAGGCGCATGCCAACCCCCCCCCCACGCAAGCCCATTGGCCGGACGGACCCCCCCTCGACCCCCCCACACTCGCGTTAACTCGACCACAATCCAGAGTCAACCCAACATTGATTATTCCCATGACTTTTGCACGTCACCTCTTACACCCTCAAATATGTCGTTTTCATTCACGTCACGACCTTTGTTCCTTTTCTGTCTGACTCCTTAATGCTCCATCTTTGTCCAGAAACTTCTACAGCTTGTCATAACCACCAATGCGCTGTATGCCAACTCCTTTCACAAGACTTTGACTCATGTCTTGTGTTATTAGCCCGCTACCTCCTCCGAACGAGTGTCTGACTTGTGAACTCACCAGTTCTTTGGGATATTTGCGTAAAAATGTTTTGTGTCAAACCTAAGACTCAAACACAACCGACGACACATAACGCTTCTTGTCTTTGTGCATGCTAGTCTTTCCTTACCCGCCTTGACGCACTTCAGTCACAGTCACAAGTTTGGTTGTGTGTCTGAGTCTTCAACTAGCTACTTGATCTGTTTCGTAATTGTCCGGATTATACGAGTTCATCACACCAGCGCTCCAGTTTCTAGATCCTCGTTACTTTCTAGTTGACATGCTATAACGCATTGCCCTCCTTTCTATGTTGACATTTGAAGTCTGATAACTTCGACTTGTAGTATATGACGTCTATGTATAAGTTACACATTGTACCGCTACATTCAGGGTACTGCCCTCATTACAGAA
>JADBJO010004055.1:212440-215087 GCA_016801955.1 Conus betulinus | reverse complement strand
AATGAGTTCGTTGTCCTCTCTCAATATGTATGTCAAGAACAACAGCAAAAATATTGACTGTTTGATCAGAAAGGTGAAAGACTGTGATCAGCGTGTGCAGACCCTCCAACAGAAAGTGGACCAGCTCCAGGCTAACGAACGGCGAAAAAAACGTTAAAATATCCGGCATCAAAGAAGATAACACGGAATCTCTTGATTCGCTGGTTTCTTTAGCGGTCCAGACCTTGAACAATCTCTTTGACTCCCCTTGTTTCAAGATTGATGACGTTGACGAAGCTTACCGTGTTGGCAGAGCAAGTGGTTCCCGCTGTAGACCCGTCATCGTCCGCTTCCGAAGATTTAGTCACACGATGAGGGTGATGAAGAACAAAGAGGCAAGAAAAAGGATGGAGAACGATGGGGTTAAGATTGGGCCTGACTATACTCCACAGCAACGCGACCAGCTGAAGTCTTGTGGGGAGAACAACCAACGTGGCTACCTAAGACGAGGCAAGATCATTGCTGATGGGGTTGTTGATCCACAACCACGCCCTAGATCCAGCTACTCTGAAGCGGAACCCGTACAAGACATCGCAGAACCTGGGGCCCATTGGGGAGTGTCTGGCAACCTTCCTCAAGGACAAGTACGACGGAGATTGGGACTGGAACATGCAGAAGGAGACGGAACTCATCCGTGAGTTCTACAGCAACTCAGGACTGCAGGCCGACGATGACATTAAGAGCCTGCCCCCCTCTCAGGGTGACTCCGAGGTCACCGGTAAACACCCCCACCTCATCGATCAGACCATGACAACTCTACCAGCGATACGACACACAGCGGCGACTTTCCTGTTCTTCAGCCAGCTTCAATCAGCGCAGCTGCTACTGCTCGAGGGCCTCTCGAGGTCGGCGGTGGTGGCAGCCGTCAACTGCAACAGTGTGCTGACTAAATCACCACTGATGTGGGGCCAGGCAGAGGCACCGTCGCCGGTACTCTGCACTGTGCCGGTGCAGAGGTTGTCACGCGTGACTACCCCTGTGGCACCAGACAGCTTGAAGACGCAGAGAAGCTCCCTAGAGCGAGGGGTCAGCTACCGAGTTCCTGTGACGAAGCGGACCCTGTCCGCTTGCAGGGTGCGGTCACGCGTGGCAAATTCAGACAGCAACAAACTACGTTTCCAGTCTCCGCGGGCATCTGTCACCCTTGATGCCTGACGGGATGGCCAGCCCAGTGTTGACGACACACACACACGTTCACAGTCACATGTCCGTAGTGCACCTACTCCTTTTAAGTTATTGAATATAATGTTGGGGGAATTGCAAATAAATTAAGTAACCACGATTTTACCATTTTTTTTTAAAACTCTGCTGATATAAAATGCTTGACAGAGAACCTTTGTAGATGAAAGTTTTGAAATGAATGTTATGAAAGATTTTGTGTTGTTTTCAGCTCCGGCAAAGAAAACTTAGTAGACAAGGTAGGAAAAGTGGAGGAGTGATGGTTCTGGTACGTAACGGTTTCGCTAATTATTTCAAACCCATCAATGTGAACCTAGACAATTTTGTTGTGTTAGAAATGTCAGCAAATTTTTTTTACTGCTGATAAACCAGTTATGTGCATTTTCTACTATATTCCTCCTCGGGACTCTCCAGCATACGCCCACTCTGATATGGGCGTTGGTATTGATTTAATCGAACACTGTTTAGCAGTGCTGCTGGAGAGAAAAGATCAGATTTCTATGTTTTGTTGTGTGGCGATTCTAATGCCCGAACAGGTGAAGGCAACAGCCGTGAACTAAAACTCAAACTGGACGACGAGTGTGTGTTGAAAATGTCTACCTAGAAAGAACTTCACAAGATCTTGAATTCAATCATTTTGGTTTGCAATTGCTTAGCATATGTGATGTCATGCAATGTTCAATTCTTAATGGTGCTAACCGTTTTTGTTTTGACGACAGTTTCACGTATGTTTCTTCAACAGGATCAAGTACAATTGACTATTTTGTATTGTCTAATGAGTTGTGTAATGAAAATGTTCTAGATTCATTGACAGTTGAAACTGTTTGTGTAGAATCCGATCCCTTGCCCGTGTCTCTGATTCTTAAAGTGTCATTGCCATCTACCTCGAGAAGTGATCGCTGTGCCAGTGCTCAGTGGGTTGAAAAGTATGTGTGGAACATGGAGGAAAACGATACGTTCCTCAGATGCTTTCTTAGCGTTGATATCCAAGCAAGATTGAATAGTGCTGTTACTTTGATTAATGTGGATGTAAACTTGGCGCTTCAGGTTTTTGTTGACTGTTTGACCAGTTCAAGCGTTTGTATGAGAAAGAAAGTTAAACTAGGCAGGTCCCTTCACAAGGAGACTTGGTTTGATAAGGACTGCTTTTTTACTCGTAAGGAAACCAGATCAAAAACTTCGTACATTTAAGCGCACACGTGACACAGGTGACAGGCATACATACGTTAAGGCACGTAAAGAGTACAAATCACTTTTGGAACATAAATGTAAACGATTTAAGGCGGACAAAAACCCTGCTTCTCGCGAATACCTTGCACAATCCTAAAATGTTTTGGAAAGAGTTAAAGGCATGCACACTGGTCTATCTAGAAAGCAGACCGCCCCAAACAGCATCTCGCTGAAAGAATGGCAGAACCATTTTATGAAA
>JADBJO010004055.1:192440-194940 GCA_016801955.1 Conus betulinus | reverse complement strand
AATTGGCAAAGCAGGGAGCTTGTACAATTTCTGAAACACCCTTCAACGAAGTCGTAAATTTTTCTCCGCATGAATTGATCCAGCGATTGGAAAAGAATATGCGGAAGAAGCATCTTAATGAGAAAATTATTCGTTCTGCCATCATGTCCAAGATATCTAGCCAGATTAATTCATAAATTACGGTTAAATACATGGAATACAAAAAAATATTCACGAGGTATAGCGTGTATATGTCAGGAGAATGAATATTTTCCCCAGCTTATAAGGAGAAGAATATTTTTATAAACAATTCTGACAATGTTGATAGTGTGGTAAATAACCCTTGCTTTTTTTGATATTGCTTTGGTTATTGCTCAGTCCCCAGTTGCAAAACTATTATGAAAAAAAGACATTTGAGATATGTGTGTTAATAGTGATTTTTTTTTTTTTTCCTGGGGGTGGGGGTGGGGAAAGGTGCTGATAGTACAATGGAATGTATATTGCAGTTTAAAGGTCTAAGATCATCTTGTGATGAAAAGACGTTAAATAAACTACCGAACTGAACTGAACTGGAAACAAATGAAAAAACTAAACAGTTTGTAGTAATTATTCCATCTTCTTTTTAAGGCATATATAGTCCCTGGGTGAGAGAGAGAGAGAGAGAGAGAGAGAGAGAGAGAGAGAGAGAGAGAGAGAGAGAGAGAGAGAGAGAGAGAGCGTGCCGCGTAAGTCCTGCGTGCATGCATATGTGCATGTATATGTGTGTATAAATGTGTGGCCATTTAACACTATATTGTTATCATTATCAATAGTATTATTATTGTTTTTATTGTTATCATTATGATTATGATTATTATCATTGTCATCGTTATTATATTTATTCTCATCATGAAGAAAAAGAAACACCCGAAGGTGCTGGGGAGGACCCAGAGAAGCACTGTCTTTACCTGCCTTTTCAGCAGTCCTGTACCGCCCTTGGAGGCCTGCGCTGTGTTGACGATGGGTACAGGCACGCGCAGGACACTCCATTAAGATATCAAGGGACATAACTGCTCTTGAACAGAGGTAAATCAGATACAGGATGCAATGCCTAACAGCCTTAAAGTAGCATCCCCCATGGGGTGTACCAGCCCGTATTTCATGACATCAGAGCCCACCGGCAAAAAAACACACACCTCCAGCTGTCGAGCACACCTCACAGACCCAACCACCCCAGCCCACGGACAGATGAAGACAGTGCCACTCCAGACACAGCCAAGCTTTCGCCATACGGTCTTATGTGCTCTCAAGAGAGTATCCAAAGTTGGTCTTTCCCACTATCAACAGGACTTTCCCTGTGGTCAGTGGGTCTTTCCTCACCGTCACTGGACCTTTCTCCAGGGTCAGCCTAGTTAAGGCAAAGAAGAAAAAAGAAACATCCGAAGGTGCTGGGGAGGACCCAGAGAAGCACTGTCTTCACCTGCCTTTAGAGCAGTCCTGTACCACCCTTGGAGGCCTGCGTTGTGTTGACGATGGGTACAGGTACGCGCAGGACACTCCATTAAGATCATTATTATTGCAGCTGCTGTCATTGTTGCCATTATAATTGTTGTCATCGTCTCCGTTGTTATTGTTGTTATTAATGTCAATATTATAGTTGCTGTAGTTATTGTTATCATAAATTTTTTTGGTTAGATTTGTCATCATAATGATTATTACAAAACTCAAATGAACTTCTGATAAGGAAAAATATTAACTTAAAAACTTTTTACCATTTCACTTCACTGATGAATGATGATGGAATTTTGCGTTATTTTGTAAACAAAATCACTTAATTTTTATCCATTTGAAACTTCAGTTTACCCAATAAATCTAGTGCATGGATAAAAAATGGAAAGCAAAGTGTTTACTCTGTAAATGAAAAAGAAAACTTGACATTTGCTACATGTGTATTCATATGTATTTAAGAGACAGTGGTCTTTTACTTGTAAAATGAAAAGAATGCAGCTTCACATCTTTTTATGGAGGATAATGTGTCCAGTTATTAAGACATGCTATTTCAACCACTTTTCACTCATCACATCTTAAAGGGAGGAATGAAGCACGTGGATGCATTTAAGAAATGTACCAGTATTTCTTTAGCCTTACGACGTGCAATGAATGTGCAGATTTTTCGACCAAAAATCCACATGACCAGATGATTCAAAATCCACATGACCAGATGATGCTTCAAAATCCAGATGATGCTTCAAAATCCAGATGACGGTTCAAAATCCAGATGATGGTTCAAAATCCACATAACCAGATGATGATGAAGGGGGGAGGGGGGGGGTGGTAAGGAGGAGTCCATTCAAATCCTGGTGCTTACGTAGTCTGGCCGACCTGCCCGGCTGCATTCACTTCCATTAAAGGGCGTGGAAGGAGGGGGGGAGGAGGAGGACTAACAAGGTTATGTACAAGTAAAAAACATTTAGGTTAAAAGACGATTTCAACTGTCAGAACAAAAGTAAGCTGAAAGAATTATTCTGACTACACAATGACC
>JADBJO010004055.1:187440-189940 GCA_016801955.1 Conus betulinus | reverse complement strand
AAAAAAGTCGTCGAGAGAGAAATCCTGTCTTTCCATTGCAAACAGAGTTATCTTTTCTCAGTTTATGGGTCACACCAATAGATTTAGAGAGTCAAATATTTGATTTGAAGCTAATGCCAAGATAACAGTCAGGATATCGTCTGCATTTCCACACCTATCTTTTGGCGTATTCTCTCAATGACTAAATTGATGGGGCAAAGATGCTTTGGGCGTGTCCCCCAGCGGCACCTGCCCATGAAAATGGTGTGAGGTCACTCTTGCTGAACGCCAGCTCTAACATAGATTACCTTTCTTGCCGATTTCCGAATATCATCTTTTCCTTCGAAACAGGTTTGAAGCAGTGTGTTTTCAGTTTGTGTGTTCCATTTCTCTTGCCGGGAGTTTTGGAGTCAGTTGATGATGCTTAGCCGACCAAGCAGACCGCGATCGGGACTATGGGTAGGTTTTGGTTTGTAAATCTGAATGGATGAGGAAGGGAACAGACAGAAGAGCTTGAATACATTTCTTTTAGTTTCAAAGTAAGGTGACTGCTGGCGGAAAATGCCAGTTAATTTGGACAAATGTGATTTACGCATTTCGACCTTTAGGTCTTCTCCGTGGATGATAAACAACATTCTGGACAATGAAAACGAAACGCCCATCTTGCGCCGAATTTCAGAAGATAAGTGATTGCTTGTTCTTCCTTTTTCATCGTCCTGAACGCTGTTTCTCTTGCCTGAAGAAGACCTGAGAGGTCGAAACGCGTCGTGTTTTGTCTTCTTATTTGTTTGTCCATGTTAATTGGCGGATTCACTTTAAATTCCTTAAAAAATCATATAAAATACCAAGTGTACGAATCTCTCACGGGCAAGAATCATAAGGTGAAAGATAAGCGAAAATCAAATTTGTACCCCCAAACGAACATCAGCGTGCGGATGGTCTACTACTCAGTACTGTTCGTTACAGTCCTAAAGATCCAATCTATGTGTGTCTGTCCCACTGCCCGATTGTCTCCCCTCGTCAATGCGGCGGGCCTGCTGCTCGCACACACACAGGTGCAAATCACCTCACACAGCTCTCTCAAACACGGACGCACGCACACACTAACACACTAACACACAGAAGTAACATTGCCTTTCGCTCTCTTCGACGCAGCAGAGCGAAGCGTCAAGCCATTGTAGCGTGAACGAACGACCGAGCAAGTCTTGACTCGCTTGTGGGACATTGCGGAGAATTAGAGAGAGAGAGAGAGAGAGAGAGAGAGAGAGAGAGAGAGAGGAGGGTGAGGGAAGGAGAGAGGAGAAGGGAGTGCCGGAACAATACCCCGCCCCTTTTTACCTGTGCGCGTGAGTGTGAGAGTGGGGGAGGGTCGGCGTGCCAGTATCGGGGACTGGGACTGGTTTTCCAGTTATCGTCTGCGTTCCATGTTCGCTGTGAACAGCCTCACAAGTCAAGGTGTGTTTGTCAGTGCGTGCGTGTGTGTCAGAGGAGTGTGTGTGTATATGTGCGCACATGACCGGTTCATACAATCATCTGCTCGTTCTGAGAGCTCGTTTCGCTATGTGACAAACGGTCTTGATTTCTTTCGTGATCAGCGGCGGCGTCACGGAGTAGTTCTAAACATAGTCCGACTGCGTTTCATTCAAACTTTATTTCCCAACCCCTCCATGCTTACAGGTGAGTGAATAATCGAACGAAAGTAACACGGCAAATCGAGAGGCGGGAAAACTCAACCATTCAGTTTGCTGATCGGGTGCGTAGCAAGCGATCTATTCAACCGTTTGTTGTGCATTATATCGCAGTCATAATGGACTGTGTATGCCTTGCTGGGATTTAGGCGGGGCCAAAATTGGCTCGATCGTGATCTTTTCGTTGTGATTCACTCATTTGTCACGCGGGGGCCTCGTATGAATTATTTGCTTCACCAGGGGAGACCAGTTTGTGGTCTGTCGTCTGCTTGAAGCCGAATTCTTTTTTGATGAGTTGGACGAAAGATAGGATAGGTGGCTTTCGAAATGGGACTTGAAGTGGGTGCGTCTTTTTCTGTTGTAAATTCTTGAACTTTCGCTTACCAGGACAAGACACTCGTGTGAATCCGGGGAAGCGTCAGATTGTCCGCAGTTAGCTTATCGGTGCCAACACCTGCCTTGTTCTAATAGGTTAGGAAGTTTTGCGAGTGAAGTGGGATTTTTCTAGGCTGAAAGTGAGTAGAAGAATTTTAGTAGTTAGTGACAGTGTAAAATTTGTTTAAAAAGAAACATGTTTCGTTACTTTATTTTACGTGTAAAGAATGAAAGAGATATGATAGAGAATACTTCTGACAACCGATTTTCAAGTGTGTTAAATTTCTGTTTATGTTGAGTGAGTGTAATTTTCGTGGGCAATCCGTGTACGGTCGGGTCAGTTTCGTAAGAGTTGTTTATTTACGGATAACTTAAAGCGATTTAACAACAACAGCGATGCATTTTGGAGTAAACAGTGTTGAAACGAGAAACTCAACAGGTGACAAGGAAAAATCATT
>JADBJO010004055.1:174940-184940 GCA_016801955.1 Conus betulinus | reverse complement strand
GTAGAGAGAGAGAGAGAGAGAGAGAGAGAGAGAGAGAGAGCTTTGAGATTTTTGTAGCCTTCAGCTAAACAGCTGTTAACGGCAAGGGGCGGTTACACACACGACCTGACACACACATGTCGCGTCATTGCAGAAGGATGATAAATATCGATGGAATAAACAACACAACAAATGGAACGGAATATAGTTGAGAGAGAGAGAGAGAGAGAGAGAGAGAGAGAGAGAGAGAGAGAGAGAGAGAGAGAGACGAACAGACAGACAGAGAGACAGAGAGACGGAGAGAGAGAGAACGGAAAAGCGACTCAGCTAAGATGACACAAACATGATCAGCGAGCAAGCAGAAGACAGAGAGTTTTATTGCTCCATCTGTCTGTCAACCCACTTTTTCTCTCTCTACATTCTCTCTCACCCTCTCTCTCTCTTTCTCTCCTCCCTTACTCTATCTCTCCCCCCTCTCTCTCTCTCTTCTTTCTCTACATTCTCTCTCTATCTTTTCTTTCTCTCTCTGTCTCTCTCTCTGTCTCTGTCTGTCTGTCTGTCTGTCTGTCCTGTCTGTCTCTCTCTCTCTCTCTCCTCTCTCTCTCTCTCTCTCTCTCTCTCTGATGTAGGTACTTGTTTTGTACGTCGTCTCTGTCTATTTACGTGCATAATGCGCGTGCAGCAGTTTTTGTCTCCCGTCGTCTTTCATACGTTTCAAGTTCCTTCATCTCGTCTACCATGTCATTCCCGATGTGTGACCCCCCGTGGTCGTGTTGTGGCCGGACTATAAAGCACGTGGCTGTGTCAGCGTGTGTGTGTGTGTGTGGTGTGTGTGTGTGTGTGTGTGTGTGGTGTGTGTGTGTGTGTGTGTGTCAGTCTGTCTGTCTGGGCCTGTTTCTTTTGAACTGTCTTGTCACGTTTTATTCTTTGTTGATTTTTCCCCCCTTCTTTTCTTCTTCTCTCCGTGTTTTTATCTTCGCTTCTGCTTCGTTGCTCTGTTTCTCTGTATTTGTCTCTTTGCGTGTTTGTCTGCCTGTGCGTATGTCTGTGTGTCTGCCTGTCTGTTTGCCTGTCTGCCTTTCTGTCTTTTCTGTCATTGGGTCTGTCTGTCTGTCTCTCTGTCTCTGTCATTGTCTTTATCTGTCGGCCTGTCTTACCCTCTCTGTCTCTCTCTCTCTCTCTGGCTCTTTTTTTTTCTGTCTGTCTGTCTGTCCATTTTCTGTCTCTGTCTGTCTGTCTGTCTGCATCTCTCTCTCTCTCCTCTCTCACTACTCTCTCAGCGTGTCTCTCTCTCCTCGCTCTGTCTCTCTCTTGCTGTCTCTCTCTCCTTCTCTCTCTCTCTCTCTCGTCCTCGTTTTTTCTCTGTTTCTCTCTGTCTTTCTCTCTCTGTCTCATCCCTTTGTCTGTCTTTTCTCTCTCTCTCCCTGTTTCCCTTCTCTTCTGTTTTTTTCACTGTCTCTCTCCCCCGTCTCCCCCCATCTCTCTCCCTCTCTCTCTCTCCCTCACTTTTCTTTGCCTCCTCCCCCCCCTCTCTCTCTCTCTCTTTTTCTCTGTGCCTGTCTTTGTGTGTCTCCCTCTCTTCCCTCTCTCGTCTTCAGGGTTGAGGGTTAAAATCACAGCTGCAGAGTTGTTGACATTCATTCAGGCTTCGCTGGTGGACATTGAACTCAACTGTCCCCCTCTCCCCCCCCCCCCCCCCTCTCTCTCTCTCTCTCCCTTCCACATCCCCCCCTCCCCCCCCCTCCCCCCCCTCCAGCCAGTTCTTTATCATCATTACGATTACGTATTTTCATCTCCTCCCATCTCATCTCCCTTACTTCAAGCGGATTCCCCTCCCCCCCTCCCCCCCCAACCCCCCCAAATTCTGTCACCCCCTCCACTCGTCCCACCCCTTCCACTTCCTCCTCAATGCCCATTATTCTTGCCTTCGTCTTCCTCTAATGCCTTCCTACCTTTGCATTCTCTGCCTCCGTCTTCACCTTCATCTTCTCTCTCTCTCGCTGTAATCTCTGTCTCCCTGTCTGTCGTCTCTGTCTCTCCTCTGTCTCTCTCTCTCTCTCTGTCTCTGTGTCCTGTCTCTTTGTCTCTGTCTGTCTCTCTGTCTCAGTCTCACTCTCTGTCTGTGCGTCATTCCTTCATTCTGTCTCCTGTCTGTCGTCTGTCTCTGTCTCTGTCTCAGTCTCAGTCTCTGCGTCATTTACTTTCTCTCCCTCTTCTCTCTTCTTTCTGGCTCCTTCTGTTATTCCTCCTCTCTCTCTCTCTCTCTCTCGTCTCTCTTCCTACCTCTCTCTCTAGCCTATCTCCTCTCTCTATCTCTCTCCTAATTTCTTCATTCGTGCCATGCCCTTCCTACCTCCCTTCTTCATCCCCTCCATTGTTCTCTCCATTCCTTTCCTCATTCTCTTTCAGTCTCTCTCTCTCTCTCTCTCTTCCTCTCTCTCTCTCTCTCTCGTGCTCTCATGCTTCATAATAGCCATTCCTGTCTCCTGTACTTCTTCACCTTCTGTACTACACAGTTTGTTCCGTCCTTTTCGTCTTCTTCCGTCCGTCCTCCACTCATTTGATCTCTCCTCTTTTGTTCTGTCCGTTTGATGTTTAAAAAAACTCTTCATGCCATCTGTCGGTTATGATGCAATGTGAAGATATGTGTGTGTGTGGTGCGTGCGCGCCGGGCGTGCGTGGGTGCGTTGGTGTGTGTGTGTGTGTGCTGTGTGTGTGGTGTGTGTGTGTGTGTGTGTGTGTAGTGCGCTGCGGTGCTTGCGTGCGTGCGGCGTGAGTGTGTGTGTGTGTGTGTGTGTGTGTGTGTGTGGTTGTGAGAGAGAGAGAGAGAGAGAGAAAGAGAGAGAGAGAGAGGGAGGGAGTGGACAAGGTTCAGAGATAGATTTTCACACACACACAGACCACCAGACAGACAGACACCACAGACAGACAGACACCATGAACAGACAGACAGACAGTGATTAAAAAAGACAAACTACACAGCGGTTCATGTTTGGTGTTAGTACCCACTTTCAGCTTTTTCCCCCAACACATCTCCTGTCACCTTTTCCGAATAACAATTCACCCACACTAATCACCCATTACACCTACCCGCACAACACTACACACACGTTCACACACGCACATACTTCGTCTCTCATGCCCGGTCCTTGTCATGTATCTATCTCTCGGACAGGTGTATAACGTGAGTGTTGAGACTGTCTATCTCTCCTCGGGCCAAATAAAATAGGTTATCTCTCTCTTCTGCGCTCCCCCCTCTCGCGCCCAGCCTCATTCCCCGATTCGAACGCATATTCACCTTCATAACCCGACGCTTAACGCTTTACGTTGCTTCCCCCGCTACTGACACAACACACTTCACACCCCCACTTTACACCCATCACACACACTCCCCTACAACACACACTTGTACACACTCACACACACAGGCCCCCCACCCCCCCCCCCTCCCACACACACGTACCCCGCCCTACACAACTACACACAAAGCTGTGTCCCTGAACTACCGAATTTTGTATCACCATCTCACTACGCGTCATCCTCAGCAGCAGCAGCGGTCTGAGTGCGAAGATCAAGTCTGTCTCACACAGCAAAGCAAGCAGCAACAGCTGTGTGTTGGAGTAACCCGCTGTATGCACCACGCAACACAGCATCACAAGTACACACACACACACACACACACACAACACAACAACACACACACACACACACAAAAAAGCGACGCCGCACAAACTCTCTCTCTTCTCTCCTCCTCTCTATCTCTCTCTCTCCTCGCTCTCTGAACTCTCGTGGTGTCTCTCTCTGTCTGTCTTTCGCATACGCACAGTAACACAAATGCCCACGAGGCTCCGTGCACACATACACGCGCGTCACGCGACACACCACACATTACAAACAAGTACACACAACACCCACACCACCACCCCACACACAGACACACCCACAAACACTGACAATCATACTGACATACACACCAGAGCAAATGACGCAAGTGTTAAGGATTCTTAAGCCTTTGACTCCAAAACCCACAACACGAACACAATGAAGTATAAGGCTGAAACGGGTACAGGGGTTTCGGGGGCGTGATGAAGGATGGCGGTGGGGGTGGGGTCAGGGTGGCCAGGGTGGGGGGGGTGGGGGTGGTGGGAACAGAGAGACAGAAGGAGGAAAAGAGCGATAGAGAGGACAGACAGAGAGACAGAGAGAGAGAGACCAGAGAAAGAGAGAGAGAAAGAGAGGGAGAGAGAGAGAAAAGAGAGAGAAGTGGTGGAGTGAGCACAGGAGAAGGGTAAAGGTAAAGGTGGGTGGAGGATTCAGGGGAAGGTAATTACGGGGGGGGGGAGGGGAGGGGGGGGGGGGGATTGGCCGACAGGGAGATGGAACTTGACATCCATCTCAACGGAGGATCAAGCCTCCCAAATCCCCCCCCCCCCCCTCCCCCGAACCGCCCCGCTTCGATTCCCACAGCCGACCCACGACCATTTCAAAGACACCACCATCCCCACCCAAACGTTCCCCCATATCCCCGCCCTGCCACACAGCTCGCCCAGCTGCCACCCACAACCCTGCCTCTATACCCCCCTACCCACCCACCCCCCGCCTCCCCACCTCCCCCTGCCCTCAGCTTTCCTTCCACCTTTGACATCTGTGACACACTCTCCCCTCCCCCTCCCATTTTCATCTCTCCCCACGCCAGGATCAAACGGGAGCAGTCTCTCACTCCTCTCTCCCCCCCCTCCCCCCTCCGGCCTCTTAACTTCCTCTCCCCCCCCCTCCCACCCCTCTCTCTATTTGTCCTCCTCTCTCCCGTCCGTTGGTTTCCCCTCGTCTGTCCGGCAAGCCTGTCAGTTAGTCCTCCCTGTGCTGATAATCTGCTATAAATGAGTTTCCGCCAGGTGTGGTGTGTGTGTAAGGTGAGAAATAATGTCAAGAACAGTACACATTTAAATATAAACTACACTATCATAATTATACAAAAATATGCTAATTTGAGATTGAGAGATAATTTTTTTGCAACCTCAACAATTTCTGAACTGAAAGAAATAGCGTGAGCCGGTTTGGATTTCGAAATTCAATGTTTGCTTTTGAATAAAGAGCATTTAAAATGGGGCAATGGAAAAGTATATGTTCACCAGATAATGGCTTAGAACATGCACACGCTACATTTTGGGAATATTTGGTCTTCCAAGAGTTCAACGTATCTTGTATATTAAACTAGAAATATGTCTAGGATATGTTTCCATTACACATTTTTCTTGAGACTTTTCAAATTCGGAAAACAGCTATCCAATAACGAATGTATTTCAGATATATATCTAACTTCAAATTACTTTTTGCAGCATTGTCCATTGCCCCCCGCGTCTGGCTAGTTTATATCTGCTATTTCATTCAATAAATACCACAGTGTGAAGGGACCCAGCAGAAGAGACTACATGGAAATAATTCCTGTGGAATAATGTAATTAATTAGATGCTTTATTCAAAGATTTACATCTTTCCGTGTTTTTTAACATCCCAAACTTTCAAACTTTCTAAACACTGCCTTAGAATCAACACAGAATAAAATGTTACAGAAAGAATGATTACTATCACAAATAAAGAGTAATGCCATAAGAATAGCATACAATTCTGCCGTAAAAATAGAGAATCCTTTTCCAAGGCTGTATGCTTTTTGAACTTTTAAAGCCGGAATAACAAAAACCAAAAAACCGAACCTGCACTTAACTGGCAAACGGACCGTAAAAAATTTTAAATGATTTGAATATTTGTTTTCTAAATTTTAACAACATGGAAGTAACAAGCCTTGGCCTGCTGGTCTTCTTCAGGCAGAATGAACACCACACACACACACACACACACACACACACACACACACACACACACACACACCACACACAACACCACACACGCACACTGAACACGACAAAACATGGAAGTAACAAGCCTTGGCATCTGCTGGTCTTCTTCAGGCAGAATGAACACACACACACACACACACACACACACAACACACACACACACACACACACACACACACACACACGACACACAAATGAACAGCGAAAGCAGGGAAAAACGCTTAGCCTCCTTAGTCTTGTTGTTGGTGTTGTTGTTTTGTTTGTTGTTGTTGTGTGTTGTTCTTGCTTCTTCTTTTCTTTCTCTTCTTTCTTCTTCTTCTTCTTCTTCTTCTCTTCTGCTTCTTCTCTTTCTGTTGTTGTTGTTTTGCCATGTCTTTAACAGCAGATCATTACTTCCAGATTTCAGCATTGCATGTCACTCTCATTGCGTCCCAGCCAGCTCTATATGTAGTATTGACATTCTTGTCTCACAGCCAAGTTTTGTGTCGTACGGCACGGGATGGGCATGGGTCTTGCAATATCTCACAGCCCCTCTTCCTCCCCCTTATCCAGAGAGAGAGAGAGAGAGAGAGAGAGAGAGAGAGAGAGAGAGAGAGAGAGAGAGGGCGGAGGAAAAAAGGGAGGGGGGGGGGGAGGGAGGGAGGGAGGAGAGTATCGACCAATATACATAATTCTCGTTGGAATCCAGAAAATACTATAGATTCTGAATACATTGGAGAGTTGACCTTTTCTTTCGTTTTGTTTTCTTTCTTCTTTTATGCTGTCCCAACGTCGTCCCCCCCCCCCCCCCCCTTCTTTATTTCATTGATCAGTTTATCAATTGTGATGGATTGATTGGATCATTCACTCGTTCTTTTATTCATTTATATGCATATTTCCCTCCATTTACTTGAATTTTCTTACCTTCTTTTCTCCATTCCTACTGTTTGCCACACCCCCCCCCCCACTCCCACCCCCATTCATCCTTTCAGTTATTTTCTTCTTCTCTCCCCTCCCTCTCTCCTTGTTTCTCTATTTGATTCATCCATCCATTGATTCATTACTTTATTGATTTAGTCCAGCAGTTATTGAATCTCTCTCTCTCTCTCTCTCTCTCTCTCTCTCTCTCTCTCTCCTTGACACCCCCCCCCCCCCCACTCACTCTCTCTCAGCTTCTCCTTCTTTGTTTCCTTTTTTTTTCTCACGGACGACGTGGTTCTGATGCTGCTTTGCCTGTATGGAACGTTATTATTACACGTACGATAAGAAAAAGAAAGGGATCATGGGGTGTTGGGATCTTTTCTGCCCATGGGGTTTGTTTCCACAGAGCCGTACGTGGTTGGGAATAGGAACGGACACATTGGGCTCCCAGGGGCACAAAGGCGCCGTTCATCTGGCGTGCTTCTGTGTCTCTTTCAGTTTGGTTCTACGACGGGATTTCTTTTTTTTTTTTTTTTTTTTTTTGTTGGTATTATCGCCTTATCTTATCGATAGGCTTACGTCTTTCTCCCCCAATGTCTCAATTCGTTTACGTGCGCACGCACACTACCACCGCAGCATCACGTAGTTTTTTACGCGCACGCGCACACTTGCGTACACGCATGCACGTACACTCGCGCAACACACACGCACGCACGCGCGCGCGCGCGCTCGCACACACACACACACACACACACACACACACACACACACACACACACACACACACGCACACGCGCGCACGCACGCACGCACGCACGCACACACACTCATGTGCTCGCGAACGCACGCACACACAAACATGTGAGCGAATGCACGCACGCACAAACATGCGCGCGAACGCACGCACTTATGCACGCACATGCACACACACACAGACACACAAACACACGCACCAACCAGACATTACAGACACACACAGACACACACTCGCGCACACGCACCAAACACACCACATACACACACACACACACACACACACACCACACACACACACACACACACACACCACACACACACACGCACGCACACACACACACACACACACACACACACACCACACACACGCACACACACACACACGCCAATACATAAGCCGCCAGCCTGTCCCAGCGCGTGCAAATATATTGAGCGATTTCTAATCTTTATTCCTTGGGAAACAGAGGAGAAGAAAGATGTTTTTCTATCCCGTCTGGCTCTTGTGCTAACGAGGGACTGAGTAAAATCGCCAGTGCTGTGAATACCCGATTGGTCTGTTTGGCCTGAACAAGAAGGGAAGGAGGGGAAGAAACTGAGAGAGAAAAAAGGGAAGGAAAAAAAAGAAAGAAAGACCCCTCCGCCCCCCAAGAAAAAAGAAAAAGAAAGAAAGAAAAAAGAAAGAAAGGAAGAAATAAAACACAGAGAATAAATAAAAAAAGCAATACAAAATCTCATTCGTTCCAAACCGTATATACTCTCTCTCTCTCTCTCTCTCTCTCTCTCTCTCTCTCTCTCTCTCTCTCTCTGTCTGTCTGTCTGTCTCTCTCTCTCTCTCTCCCCCACCCTTCCCTCTCTCTCTATTTCTCGCTCCCTCTCTCTCTCTCTCTCTCTTCCATGTGCTAGGGGGATTATTTTCGCCCCGGTTTTGCAAATTTCAAGGTTGAAACCACATACCTTGCCCTTGCAGTGTTCAGTGAGCAAATGAAGTTAACCCCCCAGTTAACTCCAGGCCATCGCAGGTGTTTATGATGGCAGTCTTCACTGCTGCTGTAGTGGTTTGGAGCTCTCCCGCATTGTGGGTCTAACGTTCTCGTTCTCTGTGAAGCCACAGCAGGTAGGCCTACGCCTCTTTTTCCTTCTGTGACTCTCAGTCAAGAAGCCTTGTAGAGAGCCACCCGTGCACGGGCAGCAAGAATGATACAAGGAGCTGGAATGACTTACTTGACTGGCTTAGTCCTCTTCGGTCTTGATCTCCCCCCAGGTCAGGCTGGAGGCTCTCAGCTCGTTTAGCAAGCTCCTCCTCCAGGTCTGCTTTGGGCGCCCTCGCTTCCTCTTGCCCCTGCGGGTTCCACTCGAGCGCCTGCCTGGTGATGTTAGAGGGCTCCTTCCGCAGTGTGTGGCCGACCCATCGCCACTTTTCTCTTCCTGGACCTGGACGTCCATTGGCTGTTGGTTTGCCCTCGTCCACAGGTCGGTGTTTGGCACTCTGTCGAACCATCGCAAGTGGAGGATCTGCCGGAGACATTTATTGATGAAGTTTGGATCTTCTTTCTTTTTTTTTGCCAGTGAATAATGTGGAATCTGCTTCCTCTTTCGGTGTACCGTCTAAGGACATGCATGTTTGGTTCTTTGCAGTGTTGGTAATCAAATGTTTTGAGCAGGTTTAGATAATCACAAGACCACTTTTATTTTTCAAAAAAGACATGCACGTATTAAGTCATTTTTCAGCGACGGTAATCAAATGGTTTGTACAAGCATAGATAATTACAAGACGCTTTTGTTTTCATCCAAGCTATTTGTAACGGTTCAAAAATTTGAAGAAGGTAATAATTACGAAATTAAACTTGCACATTCAGCAGTGTACGAACTATCTGGTCCTCCTCCTGGTCTTGATGCCTTTCACGCTGGTTTGACTTTTTCTTTAGAGGCTGACGACTCTTTATACATCCTTCCCCCCACCCCCACTCCCCTCTCTCCGTCTCTTCTCTTCTCTCTCTGTGTCTGTCTGTCCCCTCTTCTCTCTCTCTCTCTCCTCTGTCGCTGTTCTCTCTCTCTCTTCTCTTCTCTTCTCTTCTCTCCTCTCTTCTCCTTCTCTTCTCTTCTCCTTCTCTTCTCTTCTTCTTCTTCTTCTTCTTCTGCTCTCTCTCCTCTCCTCCTCTCGCTCTCTCTCTCTCCTCTCTCTCTCTCTCTCTCTCTCTCCCTCCCGAGACTCTATCTCTCTCTCTCTCTCTCTCTATCTCGCTCTCTCTCTCTCTCTCCTCCTCTCTCTCTCTCTCGCTCTCTCTCTCTCTCCCTCTCTCTCTCTCTCTCTCTCTCTCTCTCTCTCTCTCTCCCACCTGTCTTTCTCCTTCTCCACCCTCCCTTTCTCTGTCTGTCTTTTTTTTTTTTTTTGAGACATCGCTTTGAGCCATTCCTGCAGGAATGTTGAGGACATGGTTCTTTAAAATCCCCGCAACAGTGGAAGAAAACGATCGAAAAGGACCACTGTGGATGACCAAAGGAACACAC
>JADBJO010004055.1:167440-169940 GCA_016801955.1 Conus betulinus | reverse complement strand
GAGAGAGAGAGAGGAGAGAGGAGAGAGAGAGAGAGGAGAGAGAGAGAGAAATCGAAGAAAAAGCTGTCGTTTCCATTAAACTTGCAAATTAGACATTTAGCAGCAGTGAGTGCGCTGCACTTTGTGTGGGCTTCGATATTATTACTTCTCTGTTTGTCGGTTGGTCTGACCGTTGGTCTGTCTGTCCGCCTCTGTCTGTCTGTCTGTCTGACTGACTCTCTCTGTCTCTCTTTCTAACACACCACACACACACACACACACACACCACACACACACACAATATACATATGTGTGTGTGTGTGTGTGTGTGTGTGTGTGTGTGTGTGTGTGTGTGCATGCGTGGGTGCTCGCGTGCGTGCGGCGTGTTTCAGGGTCTGTCTCTCGCTCTCCGTCATCGCCTGTCTCCCACATGTGGCTAAAGGCGTCTGTGGTCTGTGACCATTCTGCACGGGAGCATCACCGAAACACACATGCAGACATCCTCCCTCCCCCGCCCCTCCCCCACCCCCCACCCCCCCAGTCCCTGCCGCCACCCCTTCCTCACACCCCCTACCCCCCCCATTTCCCTCACGCTAAACCTGCCCCCCCCCCCCCCCCCCCCCCAACCTTCTCTTTTTCTAACTGTCTCTGTTCCTTTTCCTCCTTTTCAGTGTGTTTCAGTCGCCAAGACAACGTGTCTGATCTTATATCGCCCATCTTCCCACCTCCCCATCTCTTCTTTTTCGTTCTGACCACCTTACGTGTTCAGCCTCTCCCACCCCTACACCCCCCCCCCCCCCCCCCCCCCCCCCCAGGCCTCTCTCCATCCTTCCCTCATTGCTGCTTCGTCGGAGGCATCCCCTTCAGTTCACCTTGTGCCATTCTTGTCAGTCCAGCCCCCCTCGCCCACTCCCACTCTGGCCCCCCCCCCCCCCTACACCCTCGCTTTTCCGTCTCTTTAGTTTCGGCTCTCTTTATATCCCCCCCCCCTCCCCCGCCCTTCCACCCCTCACCCTTCACATCTTCAAACTCCGACCCCCACCCCCACCCCTCGGCGTCCCGTCTCCCCAGACCCCCCCCCCCCCCCCCCCCCCTTCCCCAATCTTTCCTTCCTCTTCTCTCTCTCTCGTTTCGCTTTCCTCCCCTTTTCTTTTCTTTTTCGCAGCGAGCCGTCGACGATTGGCGTTCCCCTGCCTGTCGCTCCTTTTGTTGGATCGTGGGAGAAAGTGGGCGAAGGGACAGCGGGGAGAGAGAGTCTGCGAATTGGCAAAGGTGGTGGTTTTCTTGAATCAGTACCCCTCCCGTCTCCCCTCTCGTCTCCCCCCCCCCTCCCCCCCCCCGTCCCCTTTCTTTCGTCCCTCAATATATCCCTCTTTCTGATCTCCCGCCCCCACCACTGGGTCCCCCCCCCCCCCCCCCCTACTCTACACCTCCCCCTGGTCTTTTCTTACCTTCAACGCTTGCCACTCCTGGCTCATGTCCGCTCCTGTTCTACCTGTCTGTGTGTTGTAAGGAATGTGAAAGCTTTTTTTTCTTAGTGCGTGTGAGTGACGGCGGATGAATCACACGCTGTTATGTGCGTACGTTAGACTCTGTGTATTGCGATAGATGAGTTATGATCCACGCACTTCACAAACTGCAAAGAGCGCGAAGAGACCTCCGCCGATGTCGAAACAGTCGTGGTAACCTCAGCCACAACCCTGCACGAATCCCATCACGCTTCTCTTGTTTATCTCTCCGAAATTTGTATACCACACATTGACCGACATGGTTTCAGCCTGACTGGACCCTCTATCTTCGTTTGTCTTTAGTTCTGTTTGCAGGATTCTAGCTCGGTGGTTTCTTATTATTCTTTTTTTTTTTTTTTTCTTTCTTTACCTTCTTTTTTTCCGTTCTTTCCTTCTTCTTTCCTTCCTTTTTGTTTCTTTCCTTCAATCCTTCCTTCTTTCTTTCTCCCTTTCTTCCTTTTTGTTTCTTTCCTTCAATCCTTCCTTCTTTCTTTCTCCTTTCTTCCTTTTTTTTTTCCTTCCCTTTCATCATCTTTTTGTTCACCCATGTGTGTTGACATAATAAAGGTCCCCCCATTGCCCCTTGAAAGATAGTATTTTGCACCGTGGATCCGGATTCTGATCAGGATTCGTGCCAGGCTGACAAGGTCGTACATATAAGCGCATTAAATCAGTGTGAGTTATGAAGAAAGAACATCCAGTCCTTATTTCCTGAAAAGAATATAGAAAACAAAAATATCTTTTTCTCGCAATGCCAGAACGTGAGACTTTTTTTTTTCACAGGTTGGAGCGTGAATTTTGGCTGTCTTCACTTCTCCAGGGCCAAGCCTTCAAAATCTTTGATGAATCTGCTGAGACATTTTAAAGGACAGGTAAAGATCAAGACCATTACGGTCCGAGTTCACACAATCCAATCCATTACTTTATTCTAGCTCGGTGCGTCCGGACTTCGGTTTGTCAACACTGCCGAACTCGTTTCGGCAAGAAAATCAGTGCATTGAAGCTGTGTAAAG
>JADBJO010004055.1:159940-162440 GCA_016801955.1 Conus betulinus | reverse complement strand
TGTGTGTGTGTGTCGGTGTATATGTGTGTGTGTGTTCGTGTGTGTGTGTGTGTGTTGTGTGTGTGTGTGTGTGTGTGTGTGTGTGTGTGTGTGCGCGCGCGTGCGTGTGTTTGAGTGCATGCTTGTGTGTATGTTGGTGAGATGTCATTATCTTCCACTTTCTCATTCCCGGTATACTAAAAACACAACAACAAAAAACTAACGTATGAAAATGCATATCACAGTAGCACTTGCAAAAAAAAAAACAAAACAAACAACAACACAACAACACAAAAAAGGGAAGAAGAAACGGGTTCTGTACAATGTGACGAAAAGTCTCGATCTGCTGCTGAAGACCTGCTAAAAAAAGCAAGCGACGGGTCCACACACGTGGGGCAGTCTTTTCAGGGCGAACAGTGACGTCTGCGGCACAGGGGTCGGGGGTTTAATCCAGCCGGGGCCAGGGTCACGTCACATCCGTTGGTGTCAGGTTTCCTTCCGGTCCTCTGGAGATTTCCTCCCCTGTCGGGGCTGTTGCGGTTCTTGCGGTTTGAGTTACTCTGGCTTCATACAGTGTGGTTCTGTAGTATGTGTGTGTGTGTGTGTGTGTGTGTGTGTGTGTGTGTGTGTGTGTGTGTGTACTCAAAGCCTGTCTCTCTATCCAGATCATATTTTTTTCGTATAAACAACCATGTAATTGCAATTGATTTCAACACCTATTTTTTTTTTTTTCCCCAAAACACACACACACACACACACACACACACACACACACACACACACACACACACAAACAGACAGTTCTGTAGGGTTTTTAGCGCGCTCGCACACACACACACACACACACACACACACACACACACACACACACACACACACACACCTCACGCACACGCGCGTACATAGTCATACTCTCCCCACCCCCTCTTTCTCTCTCTCACTCACACACACACACACACACACACACACGCAACAACACGCACACACACACGCACGCACGCACACACACACACACACACACATACACACACACACACGCGCAGCCTAATCAATCTCTCCAGACCATAGCTTTTGTCGTATAAAGAACCATAGAAACGCGATTGATTTTAACGTCTCTTTTTTTTTCATTTTCTTCAAAGAAGGAAACCAACAAACGCAGTTTTTCGTCGAGGTTTTAGCAGATCGATACCATTTCTGGAACCTCATTCCACTCAGTTTTTCCGATTTTAATATCAGACATTTTGCATTTCCCCCCCCCCCCCCCCTCCCGTCCTTCACCCCTCCCCCGTCGCACTACTCTCCCCCCCCCCCCCCCCTTTCCCCTTCCCCCTTTTGCCCTACGTAAATGTCCGTCTGGTCAGAGTGGGGTGATGTAGTTTTTGACAATGGGTCAATCCTAAAATAGCCCTGCACGCGACGTTAGAAATAGCCCTGCGTTTTGACGTCATCGGCACTGTTATGGCAGAAAATACATTCATGCAGTTTTTTATTATCTTCGTCGCTGTTTGGAGTGCGTTTGGCAATGAGTGTGAGGTACGATCTGTCTGTCTGTCTGTCTGTCTGCTTTTGTCTGTCCGTCTGTTTGTCTGTCCCCTCTCTGTCTGTTTGTCTGTCTCTCTTTCTGTCTTTCCGTCTTTGTCTGTCTGGCTCTCTGTGTGTCGGTCTGTCTGGCTCTGTCTGTCTGTCTGTCTGTCAGTTTCTCTCTCTCTCTCTCTTTTCTCTCTCTCTCTCTCTCTCTCTCTCCTCTCTCTCTCTGTCTGTCTGTCTCTCTCTCTCTCTCTCTCTGCCTTTGTCTCTTCGTTCTCTCTGTCTCACTGTTTCTCTATCTCTTCGTGTCTCTGTCTCTGTCTCTAACTCTCTCTCTCTCTCTCTCCTCTCTAACTCTCTCTCTCTTCTCTCTCTCTCTCTCTCTCCTCTCTCTCTCTCACCTTCTCTGTCTGTCTGTCTCTCTGTCTTCATCTCTCTGTACCTTCGTCTCTCTATCTCCTCGTCCTCTCTGTCTCTTTCTGTATCTGTTTGTCTCTCTCTGCCTGCTTGCCTCTCTCTCTCTCTCTCTCTCTCTCTCTCTCCTCTCTCTCTCCTCCCTCTCTCTCTCTCTCTTCACAGCTATGACGGCCCCTTCCATGGGTACAACTCGATGTCTCATGTCAGGTAGGTAAAGGCAATTGGTGCGTGTTATAGGTAGTGGGTGAGTGGACGCGTTTGTTGTTTCTGTAGGCAGAGAGATATTCATCGCGTCGACGTCGATCTGAACAGGCGATCAGCGGGTGAGGAGAGAGAGAGATAGATACGAGAGAGAGAGAGAGTAGAGAGCGAGAGGAGAGAGAGAGAGAGAGAGAGAGAGAGAAATGACGGTCGTCGTAATTGAAATGTCATGTTCACAGTCACTTTTGGGCCTTTCACGTCCCTCATGGGTGGCTGAGCGAGATAGCACACGCGTTCCTTGAATGAGAGAAGAGAGAAGAGAGAGAGAGGAGAGAGAAAGGGGAGGGAGAACAGAAGAGGAGAATGGGGGGGCTGA
>JADBJO010004055.1:157500-159163 GCA_016801955.1 Conus betulinus | reverse complement strand
GGCCACCCTGCTACCCATTCAAACCTGCACACACACACCCACAACGCACGAAACGCACGCACACACATGCATGTAACGCACTCACATTCACGACTCGCATGAACACACCACACACACACACACCACACACACCCAACACACACACAACCACACCACATGCATGGACGCACTCGCAAGCACACTTCGCATGCACCCCCACACCCTGCATTTACGTCACCTTGAATTGCAACATTCGCATGAACAGATAGAGAGAGATCTAGTAGAATGAGAGAGCGTAGCGAGCGAGAGAAGATAGACCAGGGACAGCACAAAGGACAGACAGACTAGCCAGACACGACAGAGACAAGAGACAGAGAGAGATCAGCAGCACACTACCCACACACACACACACACACACCACACACCACAGCACCCACAGAGGAACGGGCCCATCAAAGACGTGGCGATCACTGAGCTCGGATTTGGACACAGCAAAGCCACCAGAACCACTTCCCCTGAGGTACTCCCGCCCCACCCCACCCCCTCCTCCCCTCCCCCTCTAACAATTCCCACTATGGGTAGACCACAACAGGGAACCCTGCCACAATAATCATAGGCTTTCTACCACCACCACCACCACCCACCGCCACCACCACCACCACCACCACCACCGCCGTTGTCAGCGTCCTATTGCCCTAGTGCCCGCGATGTGGAGACTGATGTAGCTACTTCTTCCTTTATAATTAAAGGCGGCCTGACAGTCATGGCGAACGGGGGTGGGGTGGGGTGGTGTGGTGGGTGGATGGGTGAGGGAGGGGCAGGGGGATGGTTGGGGGGGGCAGGAGTAGGTGGATGATGGAGACGGGGGGGGGGGGGGTGGGCGTGGCGAGAGATGAGAGAGAGAGAGAGAGAGAGAGAGAGGGAGCGACAGAAAGAGAGACAGAGTGGAGGGAGATACAGAGGGTGAGATAGAGGGGGACGAGAGAGAGAGAGAGGGTGGGAGAGAGAGAGAGGGAAGTGGGGGAGAGGGAGGTGGGAGGGGAAATGGAGGGATGGAGATAGATAGAGAGAGAGAGAGAGAGAAGAGAGAGGGAGAGAGAGAAGAGAGAGGAGAGGGGGGTGGAGGGAGAGATTGGAGGGGAAAGAAGACTCGATACTTCTAAACCTTGCGGTTTCTTACAAAGGAGCGAAAGTTTTTTTTTTTTTTTTTTTTTTTTTTTTGGGGGGGGGGGGGGGGGCAGTGTTCTTGTCTTGTACACACACACAACACACACCACACACACACACACACACACACAGAGTAAGAAGTGGCACTACAGTACACAGCACTGTTAAATGCACATCTATGACAGATTATAAAAAAATGATACTTTGACACTGCTGCAGCTGCTGGCACTGCTACTCATTCTGCTGCTGCTGCCGCTGTCGCTGCTGCTCTACTACACTTCTGCTGCCGGTGCTGCTACTATTACGATGACTACTGATGATAAGTGATAATGAAATCATCAGGGGAAGAAGTTAAACAGTCTAGTCGGACTATACGCAACTGTACATGCCGTTTCACGCACACACACGAACACACACACACACACAACACACACACACACACACACACAGGACAAGACATGACACCCCACACACAAGGCACACCACACAGACGCACGGGACACACTCGCACTCGGGC
>JADBJO010004055.1:115000-120000 GCA_016801955.1 Conus betulinus | reverse complement strand
TCTATTTTGGTATCATTTTTAGTGAGGGGGAGAGAGAGAGAGAAAAAGAGGGGGAGGGCACACACGCACACACACACACACAGCGCCCGAGCACGTACGCACGCAAGCACGCACGCGCGCGCGCACGCGCGCACACACACACACACACACACACACACACACACACACACACACACACACACACACACACACGCACGCACGCACGCACACACACACACACACACACACACACACACACACACACACACACACACACACACACACACACATACACACACACGCACATGCCCGCGCACGCGAGCGAGCAACACACACACACATACACGCGTGCTCTCTCTCTCTCTCTCTCTCTCTCCTCTCTCTCTCTCTCTCTCTCTCTCTCTCTCTCTCTCTCTCTCTCTCTCTCTCTCTCTCTCTCTCTCTCTCTCCATGATAATTTTACGGACGGAAACAGCATTCTAGGTTGCTGCCCATAGAAAAAAAAAAGACTCTAACCACGTTTGTCATTGGCTATGTTTGATAAGACCACATTTGCCAATGAATTGTAAGGTGTCTTCGCTCATCTTCAGTTTCAAGGAGAAGATCAGAATTAAACGTATAAAGATGTGACCTATAAAAGAAATAAATGAACGCAGAATGAATTGCACCCCCCCCCCTCTCTCTCTCTCTCTCTCGCTCCCCCCCCCCCCCTCCACATACTCATTGACCGTCACCCTTCGCAAGAGGGAAAGACCTTGTGTTCAATAACCAAATCTCTTTCTCATCTCTTCTCTCTCTTTGTCTCAACCAGCCTACAGCCTACACTCGCAGGTCTGTGTTTGTCTGCTTTCTGGCTATCGATTGTCACACGTACAGGCTACGTTTGCACGTGCCCACTTTGACCCCCAAGGAAAAGATCTCTCCAAAAATCTCAATCTCCCTCCTACGTCTTGCTCTCGCAGAATGAATTGTCTCTCTCCTCTCTCTCTCACTCTCTTCTCTTGTCTATTCTTGGTAACCATAGTACAGTTAACAAGGAAGCAAACTCACGCTCTCTCTCTCTCTCTCTCTCTCTCTCTCTCTCTCTCGCAGTTCTCTCTCTCTCTCATCTCATGCTATCTTGGTCACATAGTAAAGTTAACAAGGAAGCAAACAAAACCCCCTCCTCTCTCTCAAAACAAACCCAAACAATAACACACGCACGCACACGGACTCACCACCACACGCACACACACACACACACACACAACACACACACACACACCACACACACACACAACAAGGGCAAACACACACACAAAACACACACACACACACACACACACACACACGGACTCATGCACACACACACACACACACACACACACACACACACACACACACACACTACGAACTCGGGTTCCGGTGTCACGGGTACTGATGGAAGGGAGGTAATTTACAGGTTAAAAGTTACTACTACGTGTCAGATTGTCTTCGACTTCGGTCGGGCAGTTGATGGGGTCTGAGACGAGAGAGAGAGAGAGAGAGAGAGAGAGAGAGGAGAGAGAGAGAGAGAGAGAGAGAGAGAGAGAGTGTTTCCAATGTCTAGTTACGCTGTGTGCAAGTTCGGTTTTGTTATTTCTGACTGCTTTATGTTTGTTGTAAGTGTAAGTGTGTGTGTGTGTGTGTGTGTGTGTGTGTGTGTGATCAATATTATCAGCAGCAGCAGCAATAGCAGTAGCAGTAGTAGTAAAGCGGCAGTGACACAATCAAGAGTAAATACTGGACTGTGCAGATTTTGTCCACCGTTGAGCTGCGAGCGATGGTTACAATTACAGGAGAAGCGGGACAAGGGAAACAACTCCTTACTCCTCATGCGTTTTTTCTCTGGTTACTGTTCGCGTGCAGTGCGCACCCACCAACTCTCACACACACACGCTAGCATGCTCGCGCACAAACGCGCATGCGCGCGCGCACACACATACCCACACATGTCCATGCACGTACACCTGCGAGCGCGTGCGCGCGCGCAGCTTGCACAGACACACACACACACACACACACACACACACACACACACACACACACACACACACACACACACACACACACATTGTGCACATACTGGGGCACAGGATTGATGAGAGAGAGACAAGACAGACAGGCAGAGAGAGAGAGAGAGAGAGAGAGAGAGAGAGAGAGAGAGAGAGAGAGAGAGAGAGAGAGAGAGAGAGAGAGAGAGGGACGGATAGGCAGACAAGAGAGAGAGAGAAGAAGACAACAAAAACACACACACACACACACACACACACACACACACACACGCTCACACACACACACACACACACACACACAGAGACAGACACAGACAGAGAGACACACACAGACAGAGACAGAGAGAGAGAGATTTCACAGATGTTGAGTCCCCGCTTCTTCACACATTCATTATACAATTTTCTCTTTGATCCCACAGGCACTGGTTTCAATGGAACAACAGGTCTCCCGCCAACAACAACCACATCAGCAACAGCTGCTACAACACCACCAGCCACAACTGCTCCAGCGACGGTACCAGCTCAGAGCCCATCAGCTTCTAGCACGACGATTCAAACTACGGCGACGACAACGCCTGACACAAGCTCTCCATTGACAACCACCCCGCCGACAACCGTTCCAGGCGCAACGGCAACAACAACGGGAGCTCCAACCCGCCGCCCAGACAACTACAACACAAGCTACCCCTGCACCCTGCACCGGTTACGACAGCAGTGGCATCGGGGAATGCGACCACATCAGGGCAGACAACAACGACGCCGATGACGATGACGACGACGGCGAGAGCAGCAACGGAAGCTGCCACCACCACCACCACCCCAGCAGTCACAGTTGCGGACACGACCACGACGAAATTGACCACAACCCCCACCACAATTCCGACTGCGATAGAGTCTAACGCAGCGACAGGAACGTCCACACCGGGAAACCACGACGGCAGCTTCCGCCAGCTCTACACTTCCGGCGACGACATCCGGTTCCGGTTCGAACGTGACGACGGCCACGCGGCGACAACGACGACGAGAGGGTCGACGGCAGGTGCAGGGTATGGAGGAAACGGGAACGTGACCGTCGTCACAGCCACCACCACGGGCTCCGGCCCTACCTCTGCTGCCACGCCCACAACCATCCCCCACCACCCCATCGCCCCCCACCACCACCCACAACCATCCCCCCCCCACCACCCCCACTACCGTTATCGTGGATGCTGTCACCACGATCCGGCAACAGACCAATGTCACAAACGGCACGCTAACGACGACGCCACAGACGACGATGGTTCTCCCACAGGAAAGCGGAACAACCGTCGGCTCCCCTCAGAATCAGACGTCTACGATCTCTTCTTCAACCGCTGCGGGAAATCAGACGACCACACCCACGTCGATGGTCACGTCCGTCGCATCCACGGTCGGTGACGCGCGTCCAACGTGACAACTTCTCCTTCAGCTGCTGCTACTACCACAGCGACATCCGCGTCCGCCCAGAACGCCTCTACAGTGACATCAACCGTCGCGACCCCAAGAAACGAAACCACCGTTCCTACTGTTGCTGTAACGACGCTGAATGTAACAAACGCAACTTCCACGAGTACTGCTACTCGCACAGAAACGTCCACCACGACTTCAGCTCCCGTCGCGACGCAAAACGTCACAACGAGCCTTACTTCGAATCGGACCGAAGCTACCACGACCGCACCCTCCTCAACCACAGAAGGGAATACGACCAGCGTAGCTCCTCTCCCGGGTCGGAACGAAACGACGACGGTCGGAAACACGACCACGTCGTTTACGGTATCAACTCCCGGTACTGTTGCCGTAGTGAATACTACCGCTGCTGTGTCCACGGAAAACACCACTGGTCTGGTCACCGCTGCCAGCACTACTGTCCTGACCACAACTCAAAACAGCACCGTGACAGTCTCCACCGAAAGCACCACAGCGGCAGCCAACTTCACCCCCTTCCACGTCAGCTGAAAACGCTACAGCTCTGACGACGACGATGAACACTACGTCAGCTGTGACTACCGAAAACACTACCGTCGCGATGACGACGACCTCAAACACCACCGCTGCAGTAACTACTGCTGCCCCTGTGACTACTGGAAACACTACCATGAGGGTGACGACGGAAAACGCCACTTCGTCGTTGGCTACGGCGAACGCTACAATGCCGAGCACTACTGAGAACACTACGTCGCTGATCACGACCACAAATGTCACACTGACTACCACCACTGAAAACGTCACTACCCCCCCCCAGTACCACGGCAAACGCTACAGTGCTCGTCACTACGGTGAATACTACGACGTCGAGTAGTGCTGAAAACACTACAGTGATGTACTCTGCCACGACTACCGAAAATACTACCAAGGCATACACCAGTGACAACTTTACCATGCCAAATACCACCATGCCTTCGACTACTGAAAATACTACGATGGTCTACACTACTGAAAATACGACAATGCTCTACACTACTGAAAATGCTACGATGCAAAACACTACCATGCCATCAACTACCATGAATACGACAATGATCTACACAACTGAAAATGCGACAATGCCAAACGCTACTATGCTGTCAACTACTGAAAATACGACAGTGATCTACACCACTGAAAATGCTACGATGCAAAATACCACCATGCCATCAACTACCTTAAATACGACAATGATCTACACAACTGAAAATGCTACAATGCCAAATACAACCGTGCCATCCGCTACAGAAAATACGACAATGATCTACACTACTGAAAATACAACAATGATCTACACTACCGAAAATGCTACAATGCCAAATACAACCATGCCATCCACTACTGAAAATACAACAGTGATCTACACCACTGAAAATGCTACGATGCCGAACATTACCGTTCCATCAATTACTGAAAATACTACAATGATCTACACTACCGAAAATGCAACGATGCCAAACGCTACTATGCCGTCAACTACTGAAAATACAACAATGATCTACACTA
>JADBJO010004055.1:95000-102500 GCA_016801955.1 Conus betulinus | reverse complement strand
GACAGGCGTCAAAATTGAAGTCTTTAATGTTGTTTGTAATGACTGCTTTTATCCATTTTGACATTTCACTGCACTGATTATTCCGAGTGTGCGGTGGGGGGTGGGGATGGGGGTGTCTGTTCCCTGAAATTAGCTGTTGCCTGTCTACAAAAATGGAGGAAAAACCCAGTGGCGGAGACGAAAGTTTAAGGAATGAGAAGACTGTGGACTGTTGGAGGAGAATGATCTGTTGGAAAACATGGTTGTAGACGCCTCCATCAACGCTTCGAAAACTACGCTTTAAAATCATCAAAACATCCGAACAGAATGATGTCTTTTGTATTGAGAAACATTATCTTTAAAGTAACGCTTTCTCTTAACCGGAGCGTCGCCATGTTTAGGCTATATATTTAGGCTGTACACTGAACAATTCAGTTGTGGGGGAAAACAAGTGTAGGCTAACAATTCTTCCGTCATTACAGGAATGACTTGGCAAAGATTTCAATGAACGAAAAAAAAAAAATAACGGCGGGAGGGAGAGGAAGAAAATGAGTACCTAAAATCAGAGAAATAAGCTATATAAGTTGAACCCTTCACTATATATATATATATATATATATACTATATATATATATATATATATATATATATATATATATATATGTATATATATATATATATATATATGGGAATAGGTGTTAATCGCAAACAGAACCTCCATCAGGCCTTCATACGTGCCGCCCCTGCTTCTTTACCTCAGTCAGTTTTCCACGTTCACATTGATGTCTTGAAGTAAAGCAGGTCTCTGATTGACGTTTCTCATGTCACAACGTTCACCCACTAATTTGAGTGTCCCTCTCGGACTTTTCGTTGTGCCTTTTTTAGCTTTGACGTGGTTTCACAGCACAGATGATCTGAGTGTCTCAAACAGCTCTGTCTCAAACAGCTCTGTGTTGTTTCACCGCTGTGGTTTCGACTGACGCAATTTTTCACGGCTGAACTGAATTGATCGAGCTGACCAAAGCTGTATGTTTCTCCATCTCCTGGTTGATCCAGCAGCACGAGTGGATTCACTGTTTCTGATTCTCAAGTCATTGCTCTGTCGCGACGTGGCTGTTAAGTCACTGACTACCACGGGGGAAGTGAATGTCTCAAGTGTTGCATCAGTGTGTTGCTTAAGCCTTTTTTTGTGTGATGGTGCGTGTGGGCTAACTTGTTTTTGTGTGTGGCACGTGATCTAGGTGCTTGCTGGCTATTGGTTGCTTTGTTTCTGTGTTCCAATTTTAGCAAAAGACCACCTCGCTTTGATGTCGCTCTGCGCATGCACTGTGGCTGCCTGACCGCCATTTTGTTGTGAGTATGACGTCACGGTGCCTGCTGGGTAGTAGTCAGTGGCGTGGTTTGGTGTGTGTGTGGTGTTTTTTTTTTTTTTTTTTTTTTTTTTTAATCAATTGATTTTTTTTTCAACTGGTGGTGGTTTTGTTTTGTAAAGAAGAAGAAGAAGAAGAAGAAAGAAGAGAAGAGAGAGAGGAGAGAGAGAGAGAGAGAGAGAGAGAGAGAGAGAGAGAGAGTGCGTGTGTGCGCGCGTATGCGCGCGTTTGTGCGCATGCGCATGCGCAGGTGCGTGCTTGCGTTCGTCTGCCATTGCGTATTTACAGAGTGTTGTGCTGCGTGCTATTGGAAATAGATTACAGAGATGAAGGGAGGGGGGGGGGGGGGGGGGTTGGGGGGGCTGGAAAGAAACAGTAAGGGTAGGTTGAGGTGGGTGGGAGCGGGTTTTTTTGAGGGATTCACGTCATAGAAGGTACACGACTTGAGAGTTCAGTTTGATTTTGCCACCTGCACATTTAGCTGCTTGTATACCACTGACCCCTGCATCTGTCGGTTTTTCAGACGGATTCGCTGCCAATGCACAGCGTGCACTTGCCACCCACTTTCCCTTACAACGGGAGCGGAAACGGGCGGGCGTTTGGTCAGCCAGCAAGATGACATCATGACCTTTTATGACGTCGACCTGGAGGCCTGGGAGACGCATTTCTAACGTCGTGGTGACGTCACTCGGCTTATCGTTATGGTTCTTATTATTGCTATTATTATTATTGTTATTGTTATGTATTATCGTCATTGTTATTACTACCGTTATCATTATTGTTGTTATCATTATTATTTAGTTAATCAATGAAAAAGGGGAAAAGGAGTGAGGGAGTGAGAGAGCGAAAGGTGCTGTTAGAAGAACTTAAGAGTCGTGCAGCTAGATAACACAGTATGTTGATGATTGTTTTGCTCATATGTGTGTGTGTGTGTGTGTGTGTGTGTGTGTGTGTGTGTGTTCTGAAAACGGGAGACGAGAAAGCGAAAAGGTTTTGATGCAGTTGAAAGAAAGTCCTTACAAGGGGGAAAAAAAAAACCCAAACCACAAAGGTTCGAAAGTCAAGTTTATATTCAGTAAAACATTATTCTCTCATTGCCCTTGTCTTGATAGACAGTCCCGATGGAAACGCACATGTGTGAGTTTCCCATGTGTATGAGTAGCTTAAACTGCACAGTTAAAAACCTCCCCAAAAAAAAAAACAAACAACAAAAAACAAAAACAAACAACAAGAAACAAAAACCCTTCCTCTGATCCCCAAACTCCAGTATCACAGCCTAAAAACAATTTTTTTTTGGTCTCGAGTGAAGCGGAAAAAGTCAAATTTCACCGACACTTTGTCGCAGACGTGTTTTGTTTTTGCTTTTTTTTTTTTCCCAGACCCGACTCGCCCCCAGTGCAGTGTCTCTCAGTGTTCTATCAAGATACCACGACTTGTGCATGACACATGACTAAGTGGAGGAGAAGAAACGAGTCGATAGACTACATTTTGCTTCACATACCTCCTCCGTTCTCCCCTTTTCCCCCCCCCCCCCCCCCCCCCCCCCCCCCCCCCACCCCTGCCCATTTCCCCTCCCGACCAACAAGTTCCGCCATCAGTGCCCCAGACTGGTTATGTGGTATGTTCACATTTGCACATCACTGATACCCCCCTCCCCCCCCCCCCCCCCCCCCCTCATCATTTTTTTTTTTCTCACAGTGACTGAAGTTTTGGCTCATGTTTGTCTGAGCAGTCATGAGAAAAATGTAGGTATGTGTAATTTCCATTGAGATAAAACTTTTACTGTTGAATTTCTTTCTTACGGACTGAAGCTTTTCAGGTTTGTGTCAGTGAGTGGTGCGTGGCTGTGAATATCGGACGTTGATGTCAAGTGCCCTTTGACGTCAAAACCCACATGACGTCATCGTCTTACATATCATTTTTATCTGCTGTTCATTCCCCCCCTTTTTGTGAGATCCAAATGCATATCAGACACATATCAGAATATTGCGCTAGCATGAATGCTTTATTGCCACATTGCATCTCAGCATGATAGCCCTTTGCTCGTGAATGGGTTCTCTCACCTTTGGTCTTGAAACGGATTCATAATTTTCGAGAATTATGGACCTGACAAACGAAATCAAGAAGAAAAAAGCCACATGGGTAAAAAAAAACCACGGAAACGCGGCGTATGCCAGCGGTACTGTGTGTTGGTTGCTGTTGAAACCAGCACATGAAAACGTCTGTTAACTTTCGTGCGCTTTAAACCACAGGGGTTCGTTCACCCGTTTGGAGTAATTTTCCACCGAAGTATTTCTGTAGAACAATTGTGTGTGTGTGTGTGTGTGTGTGTGTGTGTGTGTGTGTGATTCCTGTTTTGAACCAGCCCTGGAATAATAGTTCGTTTCAGTTAGGAATCCATAGTTTTAGACGAAAGAGTCAGTCAGTCAGTCAGTGCGTTGGCGTACAGTCCCGAGGGGTTCGTTAGCAACATCCGTTGGATGGATAGTTACTCCGGCCTTGAACGTGAGGCAGATGTGGTCTTTGTTTCTTCTTTCTTTGTTCCTCGGCTCGATCTCCGGGGTTTATACCCAGCAGTGAGATTTTTGCGTGTGCGACCGTCTTTTCTTTTCTTTTTTTTCCCTTTTAAAATTTCTTCAATAAAGTTCCGATTTGGGGCTGTCATCGTCGAAACACGAAACCAGTGTTCAAGTGTGCTGTTCTCGTGTCGTCTATCGCACCGGCACACGATTTGTGCATACACTTCTCCTAGAGGTGGAAAGAGGTTCAACGTGCGTGGAAGATTTTGTTTGTTTGTTTGTTTGCTTTCTAATGCGTGCGTCCACGCGCGCAATGTCGATGTTACGGCTCACGCGTCGGACGAGGAGGGAATTACTGCAGCGTGCACAAAATTCTCTCAGCTACAAAGAGAGCGTGTGTTCTAGGCTGGCTGTCTTGATTGGGAAACAAACCTTAAGACTATGACGCCTTGCCCCGCAAGGTCGCACCGCGTCGCCCAGACCGACGTTAAACATACTGATACATACACTGGAAGAAGATGGCGCCTTCATCGATGAGCACGTGACATTAGCCTAATTACCAGGTATTCGGAACGGTGATGCCGACATATATAGTTTTGATTTTTTCGTTTTGTCGGATATATGTCCGTACGTACTATCTTCCTCCTCACTCCCCCCCCCCCCCACTCCCCGCCCTCTCTCCCCTTCCTTTCCTCTTCCACACTCGCACACATATAGACCCCAGCTTCCGTACATGCAGAAAACGACGAGGATGAATTTATATTGAGAGAGAGAGAGAGAGAGAGAGAGAGAGAGAGAGAGAGAGAGAGAGAGAGAGAGAGTTATTTCTCTGTTTAAAAAGGTAACAGCTGTTCAAGCTATTTTGTGATGAGAAATATACGCTGAACATTTCTCGATATAAGCAGACCAATGTTTAATAGCTGAGCTGACGTAATAACGACTGTTTTTTTCTCTCCAAGAAATGTTAATTAAACGAAGTGCTTTAACTTGGACATTATTGTTGTGGACCACTGCTTTGTGCACATAGGTATGGGCATGCATGTGCGCTCGCGCGCGTGCGTATATGCGTGCGTGCGTGTGTGCGTGTGTGTGTGTGTGTGTGTGTGTGTTGTGTGTGAGAGAGAGAGAGAGAGAGAGAGAGAGAGAGAGAGAGAGAGAGAGAGAGAGAGAGAGAATTCCCCTTTCCGCCTTTCAAAACACCGGTAAGGGCGACAACATTCCAGAATGAGATCTGTGATAAAAAGAGTTATTTCCCCTGGGTCTGTATCCTAATTTTTGATGTCGCATTCCTTGCGAAATGAAACTGAATTTTCTGCTTTGATACTTCAAAACATTTTTTGTTTGTTTTTTTTTTTTTTGTTGGCTGATCGAATGGGGCCTGCTTGCCAGATTTACGCTTTTTATTATAGTTGTTTGTTTCTTTCTTTTCTTGTTATCACAGACCGAAGCTTGATCACATAGGCCTTTTTTTTTCTTTTTTTTTTTCTTCCCAAAGGCGTTGAAATCGGGGCTTAGAAAAAAAACTTTAAAAAGAAGCAGAAAATGGATGTATGACAGTATGTCTATTTTATTTTTTATCATTTTTTTTTTTTTTTGCGCGGGGAAGGGAGGGAGGGGAGAAAAGGTGGAAGGGCGCTATGGTTGGAGTGTATTTCAAATTTTCTTAAACTGCGGTTGAACAAAATTTTGTGTCCTCAATTTCTCATCACCCCCCCCCCCCCCCCCTCCCCCCCGCCCCTCCCCCGCCTCTGTTCATTCTTCAGTCCCAGTTCCTCTCTCACCCCATCGTTTTCGTGTATGTGTTTTATGGGCGTGACAAATGATTAAATCGGTGATAAAGATATACGAGTTTAAAATAATTCAGCGTGCCCATTTTGAGTCACTTCACAGTAATTTGAAGACCACGTGTCCATTTTCACCCTTCCTTTCCATTCTGTAACCGAAATTGCAAATAACGGTCAACTGTCATCGTGTGATTATGCGCTAAAAAAAGGTTTTTGATGAACAGACTGATGCTGTATTTTCAACCTTTCTTTTGACGAATAATTGTACACGCGTCTGTCCTGGTGATTGACATGTTTTTCAGTAGTATATATATATATATATATATATATATATATATTTTTTTTTTTTTTTTTTTTTTGGTGTGTGTTTCTCGTAAGATCGCCAGTGCATGACACCATGATTCTATCCAAAGTAATGTTTCACCAGACTTTGTTTTGTGCTGTGTGTGTAATAATAAAAAAAAAAAAGTGGTTTGTGTGACTTGTTCAGCTACGTAATGCTTGCGTTTTGCAGTGTTTTGCCATGACGTGTTGTAGAGGCTGAAATACTCATGCAGTTATGTTGTGTGGTGGAGGACTGGTGGGATGTATGCAGATCTACAAACTGTTGGTGTTTTGCTCTGTCATTTTATCGTGTGCCTGCTCTCTCTCTTCTCTCTCTCCTCTCTCTCTCTCGTCTCTCTCTCTCTCTCTCTCTCTCTCTCTCTCTTCTCCTCTCTTCTTCTTCTTTCTTCTTCTTTCTTCTTCTTCCTCTTCTTCTTCCCTCCTCCTCCTCCTCCTATTCCTCATCCTCCATCCTCCTTCTGCTCCTCTTCTTCTTCTTCTTCTTCTTCTTCTTCTTCTTCTTCTCTCTCTCTCTCTCTCTCTCTCTCTCTCTCGCTCTATCTCTCTCTCTCTCTTCTTCTTCTCTCCTCCTTACTCCTTTTTCTTAATCTTCTTCTCTTCTTCTTCTCTTCTTCTTCTCTCTTCTTCTCTCTCTCTCTCGCTCTCTCTCTCTCTCTCTCCTCTCTCTCTTCTTCTTCTTCTCCTCTCCTCCTCCTCCTTCGTCCTAATCTTCTTAATTTCTTCTTCTTCCCTTCTCTTCTTTTTTTTCTCTTCTTCTTCTCTCTCTCTCTCTCTCTCTCTATCATCTCTCTATCTCTCTCTCCTCTTCTCTCTCTCTTCTCCTCCTCCTCTTCTCTCTTCTCTTTTCTTCGTTTTCTTCTTCTCTCTCTCTCTCTCATCTTCTCTCCTCTCTCTCTCCGCCTTCTTCTCTTCTATTGTTCTCTCTTCTTCTCTCTCGCCACTTTTCCTTTCTTATTCTTTTCTATTCTCAGTTACAGGTTTTCTTTTGACTTTTTTTATCTTCATGCTCCCATCCCTTTAGGTCTCCTCATTTTGTGAAATTTTCTCTCTTTCTTCTCCTTTGATCTGTGACAATGCCGACTGCTACAAACCAAAATACCGTGACTAATGACTCGTGCTCTGTAACAGCCATTCGTGCATTTGAACCATAGGGTCTACCCACGATCCTCATTAAGTTTGTTTTGGTTTTTTTTTTCTCTCACTGATTTCTTCATCTGTAGATTCTTGATCAGTTGTGTACACCATGTAACCGGTTTCGATCCATATTCCGTTTTGGTATTCCACTGATTGCATTATGTCTATGCTTAGTTTGAGTTCATTTTGCATTGATTCATTTTGTGTGGTGTGTGTGTGTGATGTGTGTGTGGTGTTTTTCTTTGTGTGGCGCTCCCATCCCTTTGGTGTGTATTTTGTTGCTCCTTTGATCTGTGAGAATTCCGACGCTAGAGACCAAATACCGTGACGAATGAGAGAGCATTCGAGAGAGAACCATAGGGAGAGAGA
>JADBJO010004055.1:80000-90000 GCA_016801955.1 Conus betulinus | reverse complement strand
AGGATAATGTAGAAAGTAGGGGGAAAGCATTGACGGGATAACGTAGAAAGTAGGAAAAGCGTAGACAGACAGGATAAAGTAGTAGTAGTCTCAGACCGACATGGAAATCCGTAGCATCATCTTAATCATCCTCATTCTCATCGATCAGCATTAAAAAAAAAAGTCTCAAATTCTGTGGCCCTTCATGCCCTGCTCTCATGGTGACCTCAGTTTTGATGTCCTCTCCACGTCTATGGCCCTTAGTTTGTTTCCGTCGGGGGTCACCGCTATCGGCGAGTCCATGGGGGCTGTCGTTGGACGGACGTGGTGGCGCCCTCCGGAGGGAGAGCTCACTCACGCCTGCTCCGCGACTAAGCAATTATTGTCGTCAGTAGGGGGCTTAGTAGGTGGTGCCCTGCGTATGTTAGATCAGAACATGTGCCACTGAACACCACCGAAGTGACTCGGCAGCAGTGCAGTGTCTCCTCCGGTGGGTTGCCTCTTGACGACCTGACATTGACTGCTACCTGTGGATTGCCGGTGCCGGGGCTGCAGCGAGGCCGACCGGGCTGTGGCTGTGGACGGGGGTGTCGGAATGAGCGGCGTGGGTGCCACTGCGTCTGAGGTGGCGCAGAGGTTGGGACAGCAAAAGAAAAAAAAAAAAAAAAAAAAAAAAAAAAAGAAAAAAGACGCTGACCTCTTCTTCAAGTCATGCTGACCTCTGTCTCATCTCTCTTGATGGACGTTGACATCTTCCGACGTCCGTCTGCCCACGTGTCCCATGAAATGTTCCTGAAGATCCTGAACTGTCTAAATGTAGTGGCAGCACATCAGTAAACTGTCTAAATGTAGTGGCATTACATCAGAGATTCCCACCACTGCTCCCTCCCCCCACCCTTTCCCTCTCCTGCCCCACATCCCCAGATTCTAACCCCTTTCCCTTCTCATCCTACCCCCTTCATACTCCACTCTGTTAAAAAAAAATCTAAAGTACATACACAGACACAGACAGGCAGGCAGACAGACAGACAGACAGACTCGCGCGCGCGCGCGCGCGCGCGCGCGTGAACACACACACACACACACACACACGCACGCACGCACGCACGCACGCACGCACGCACGCACCACGCACCCACGCACACACACACAGACACAGACACACATACGTAGATATACATGCACACTCCCCAAATCGTTTTTTTTTTTAATTTCGTAGCTCCCCCCCCCCCCCCCCACCCCCCCCCCCCCCCCACCTATGTAAAATCTCCCTAAAAATCCGCCCAAACCTCTCACCTCCAAACCAAAAGTACAACACATTTTGAGACATAATCTGCAATATCCAGCAGATTCAGTCATATCAATGAAAGTGTTAACATCTTACGAATCACCATAGAGGTGAAAAAAAAAAAAACCTGCCTCAAAGGGCTATCATTTCCCCAAAGATTTTGCTGTGAATTCAATACACACATCCTAGACGCCTGAAATCTCAAATACGCAAGCGTCCCCTGCAGAGATGATAGGGAGGTTTAATGAAATGATATACAGGGACTGGATGCTACAGAAAAGATGTGAAATTTTGAAGGGACGAGAAGAAAACTTCGACGGAACAAGGAGAAGCTCAGACGGGGTGGAGAGCGAAATAAAGGAAAAGGTGTAATGGGAGGGGGGGGGGGGGGGGGGGGGGGGGGGGGATGCAGGAGGGGGGGGGGGGGGGCTGTCATGGGATTAAAGAAAGCTTGGATGAAATGAAGGGAAGGAACAGGCCTGATGGGATGTAGGGTGAACAATGAGAGGATCAGGGAAGAAAGGTGTGATAGATCGACACAACGTTGAGGATAAAGGAAAGGTGCTACAGATCGACACAAAGTTGAGGATCAGGGAAAGGTGTAACAGATCGACACACACGTTGAGGATAAAGGAAAGGTGCTACAGATCGACACAAAGTTGAGGATCAGGGAAAGGTGTAACAGATCGAAAACAAAGCTGAGGATCAGGGAAAGGTGTAACAGATCGACACAAAGTTTTGATGAGAGGAAATACAGGCCGGAAGAGATAAACGTTCACCCTGAAAGGAAAAGAGGAGGCTTGTGTGTGTGTGTGTGTGTGTGTGTGTGTGTGTGTGTGTGTGTGTGTGTGTGTGTGTGTGTGTGCGCGTGTGTGTGTGTGTGTGTGTGTGTGGGTGGGGGGGGGAGGTGAGAATTCGGTGGAAGGGGAAGAGAAGGGAAGGGGAAGGGAGGAGGAGGGAGGAGGGATAAGTGAAGGGTTATGATGGTAAGTGACCTCACCCTAGTGGACCCAACTCCCTACATCTTCTCCAGGACGCTGACCTCTTCTTCCAGTCATGCTGACCTCTGTCTCAACTCGCTTGATGGACGTTGATATCTTCCGACGTCCGTCTGTCCCATGTGCCTCATAAAATGTTCCTGAAGAACTGAACTGGTCTAAATGTAGTGGCATTGCTTCAGAATAATAATTGACCACGACTCCCTCCTCCACCTCCTCCATCCTCCCCCAGCTCTCCCCAGATTCTAACCTCATCCCCCCCCCTAACCCCCATCCTCACCCCCTTCGTACTCCACTTTGTCTAAAAAATCCTTAAAAAATAAATAACAGCAACAAAAAGCCCACTCCATCCCCCAAAACATGTTTAAAAAAAAATTCAAGTAAAAGTGTAAAATCTTAAAAAATCCACCCAATCCTCTCTCCTCCCAAACAAAAGTACAACACATTTACATCCACATGTCTGATGTATGTATGTATGTATGTATGTATGTATGTATGTATGTATGTATGTATGTATGTATGTATGCATGCATGTATGTATGTTTGTATGTGTATGAGAGACAGAGAGAGAGAGAGAGAGAGAGAGAGAGAGAGAGAAGAGAGAGAGAGAGAGAGAGAGAGAGAGAGGAGAGAGAGAGAGAGAGAGAGAGAGAGTGTGTGTGTGTGTGTGTGTGTGTGTGTGTCTGGGGGTGTGTGTGTGTGTGTTGTGTGTGTGTGTGTGTGTGTGTGTGTGTGTGTGTGTGTGTGAGAGAGGAGAGAGAGAGAGAGAGAGAGAGAGAGAGAGAGAGAGAGAGAGAGAGAGAGAGAGAGAGAGACTTTGTGTGTGTATGTACGCGCTCGCATGCGCGTGTGTACTATCTTCTGTCTTTGTGTGTGCGTGTGCATGAGGGCGGTCGTGTGTGTGTTATGGCTGTGTGTGTGTGTGTGTGTGTGTGTGTGTGTGTGTGTGTGTGTGTGTGTGTGGTGTATGGCTTTATGATTCGTCAAATCCTGTCCACTTCCTAACAATCGGCCAAAGAACAGACTTCCACATTCGTCAGTTGTAAGCTGTGAAGAAGGGAACATGGCCACACTCACGCAAGGCGCCAGGAAGATCTGAACTCGTGATGTCTGACGGCGAATTAAGTGGTGTTGTACCTCTGAGCCAACTACACGCACATTTCCCGTCCAGCAGGGCGAGTGATGGATCGTCTGTCCAAAGGCAGACCATCAGTTTGTGACAGAGTCCTGACGCTCTGCGGAACCGTATGTCACGACGAGAGAAATGAATGGTGCTGGATTAATAGGGGAGGGAACTTGCCTTGACGAGCGCCAACGAGAGTTTGTCCGGTGTTGAGTTGTGGGACTTCCTCTCTCTCTCTCTCTCTCTCTCTCTCTCTCTCTCTCTCTCTCTCTCTCTCTCTCTCTCTCTCTCTCTGTGCAGCCCGAAGACACTTTTTCTTGTCTTGCTCGGAGTTGCATGAGGTCAGTGACTGGTCAGAGAATGTCTGTTCATTCATTTCATTAACCCTTTCGCTTTTACACTAGCCCACCACACTGGGTTTTTACCTTGCCAACCGCACTGGGATTTTTTTAAACTAACCCACCACACTGGGTTTTTACCTAGCCCACCACACTGGGTTTTTACCTAGCCCACCACACTGGGTTTTTACCTAGCCCACCATACTGGGTTTTTACCTAGCCCACCACACTGGGTTTTTACCTTGCCAGCCGCACTTGGTATTTACCTAGCCCACCACACTGGGTTTTACCTAGCCCACCATACTGGGTTTTTACCTAGCCCACCACACTGGGTTTTTACCTAGCCCACCACACTGGGTTTTACCTAGCCCACCACACTAGGTTTTTACCTAGCCCACCACACTGGGTTTTACCTAGCCCACCACACTAGGTTTTTACCTAGCCCACCACACTGGGTTTTACCTAGCCCACCACACTGGGTTTTACCTAGCCCACCACACTGGGTTTTTACCTAGCCCACCATACTGGGTTTTACCTAGCCCACCACACTGGGTTTTACCTAGCCCACCATACTGGGTTTTTACCTAGCCCACCACACTGGGTTTTTACCTTGCCAGCCGCACTTGGTATTTACCTAGCCCACCACACTGGGTTTTACCTAGCCCACACACACTGGGTTTTTGCCTAGTCCACCACACTGGTTTTACCTAGCCCACCACACTGGATTTTACCTAGCCCACCACACTGGGTTTTTACCTAGCCCACCACACTGGGTTTTACCTAGCCCACCAGAGTGATTTTTTTTCCAGGGCTGTCACCATACTGTGGGGGAAAGTCCTCATTTTGGAATGAAGAAAAAAAGAAATGAATAGACAGATGAACGACAGTACCTATGTCCTTAAATCGATTAAGAATAAGGTGTGACCTTATTAAGGTGGAGAAAAAACTAGACTTGCTTGGAGTGAGAGCCATTGCCCTTGATATTTCACTCCCAAGAGAGAGAGAGAGAGAGAGAGAGAGAGAGAGAGAGAGAGAGAGAGAGAGAGAGTCCTTAAATCTTGAGAGAGAGGAGGAGAGATAGAGGGGAGAGAGAGGAGAGAGAGAGAGCCAGAGAGAGAGAGAGAGAGAGAGAGAGAGAGAGAGAGAGAGAGAGAGAGAGAGAGAGAGGAGAGAGAGAGAGAGAGAGAGAGAGAGAGAGAGAGAGAGAGAGAGGAGAGAGAGAGAGAGAGAGAGAGAGAAGATGAAAGAGATTTCAACGTGACGCTACTACTACTACTACTACTACTACTACTACTACTACTAACGAGAAGAAGAAGAAATAAAAGAAGGAGGAGGAGAAGAAGAAGAAGAAGAAGAAGAAGAAGAAGAAGAAAGAAGAAGAAGAAGAAGAAGAAGAAGGGTAATAATACTAACAACAAAGTCCAAAAGAGTGGCAGAAACCGAAAGTGGTTGCCATAAAGCTTCCAGAATGCCAAGGCACAATTCGAAAAAAAAAAAGCTCGGCGTTAGATATAGTGAGATGAGCTTTAGCGCTGTTCTTGTTATTTGATAGTCAATATTCCATGCCAATAACGTGATCACCCTCGTTTCCGTTATCTCCCTTCTTTAACTAAAATCCATGAAAACGGCTGTGGTTTCAATCTGTAAGGAAGATTTCTCTCTCCTTCAGACTGTTTCCAAGGTCTCTCAGTCGTTGCGAAGTGTCGTTTGGTATGAAAAGAGAAATGGAACTTCTGTGCTGAGCTTTGCTGTGAAATGTTTGAAGCCACGTTAGCGTTGAATGAGTTAAACGAAAAACGACTGTGCAATAAAACAAAAACAATAAACAAAACAAAACATCATGTTTACAAACCAGACTCAGGCACAGAACCAGACCCAAAGGAGATAGGAGGAGGAGGAGGGGGAGGGGGGGGGGGGGGGGCAGAGAGGGGTACTTGGGTTCAGGACCGCCCCCGCCCCCCTCCCCCCTTCCCCCTGTCTTCTGTTAAAGCTGGTGCATCGGACGCTATCTTTGTGCGTGGGACTTCCATGTTATTTTTGTTCCTTTAAATGCTTCACAAGACCCTCTGCCCTTGGATCCCGCCATGGGACGTTAGGGTTCACCCTCTAACCTCTCCTCCTCCTTCCTTTATCCCTCTCCCCACCCCCACCCCTGCATCACTCCCTGGCCCCCTCCCCTTCACACACACACGCACACCCACACACACTCCTTCTCTCTCTCTCTCTAACATACACGCACTCACACACACACACACACACACACACACACACACACACACACACACACACACACACACACACACACACACCTTTTCTCTCTCTCTCTAACACACATGCAAACTCTCTCTCTCTCTCTCTCTCACACACATACACACATACGCATACACACACACACTCACATACTCTCTCTCTCTCTCTCTCAATACTCTCTCTCTCCCTCTCTCTCTGTCTCTGTCTCTAGCACACACACACACACACACACACACACACACACACACACACACACACACACACACACACACACACACACACACACATTTTGATGCTCAAAATCTTCCTCAGTCCTCAAATGATGAGAGTAATGCTCAAATTCTTTCACAGTCCTCAAGTAAAGAAAATTGTAAAATTTCCTCTCATTCTATTATATCAGAAAATAACCTTGTCGGAATTTCTGATACAACCATAAGCAGTCGTTTTGATGTTCTTTCTGAACTCGGTCAGGAAATAGAAGGTTTTCAAAATCGTTATCAAAGCTCAAAATCTCCAAATGAAAATACTAATAACTCAGAAAATACATCCAAGGCTAATCAAAACTTCAAGTAAAATTTTACTGAGAGCAATAACAAACCACCACCCCAACAAGTATTGATGGAATTAAGAATTCCAGAAGACACCTCCTCCTTGGTTATTGGTGACTCAGTGATAAGACATATTAATCCCAAAAGATTAGGGACATACAATAACCGGATGTTCAAAATTGTTGTACCAGGTTTAACCATACTGACCTTCTCCGCTGGGTTACATTCTCTGACAAAGCTAACTCACGTGAAAACACTTATTGTACATGTAGGTGTGAATGACTGCCCGGCTGGGCCTATTCCCACAGGTGATTGGCGGGAACTCAGTGGCCTTTGCAAAAGTCGCTTTCCCTCAGCCTACATTGCTTTCAGCTCTATTATTCCTGCACGTGGTCGTAATCAGCTGAACAACGCCATTGCACCGTCCAACAGGAGCTTGTATGAATCATGCACTAGCATGCGAGTGGACTGATTGACAATTACAGCGCTTTTGTGACCCAGAATGGAGCCCCACGCCAAGCTCTGTATAGGGATGTCACTCATCCCAGTACCAGAGGGACAGCCTGCCTGGCCATCAACTTTAAGCAGGTTCTCCCACAGGCGCCACGTCCTCGTGCTGACGGCCCTCTGAAAATGCGGGTCCTTCCAGGGATCAACTGCTTCGTTCGTCTAGTGTTGCTCCTCAGTCTTCCAATCCACACAGGGATGTCCGAAGAAACTCGCGTGCCTCTAATAGAGGACTGCTACATAAAAATGATGATAAAAATCCTGGCCTTCCCTTCCTATCATCATTAGAAGAGTTTCCCCTGTTGTTGCCCCCCAAAAGAAACACCCCCAGACCGGTACAAACAATACTGGTCAATCCGAGCAAGTGGAATCTGCTGATCCCACACCTTCGGGGAACGTACAGGGCAGTAGTAGTACTTTGCGCTACTGCTATCCACCTGCTGGCACAGGGAATAGTTCCCTTCCAATTTTCCTGCTAACTTCCTCCATTTCCACCACCCTTTCCTTTTCCAAATTACAAGGTTCCAGATTTCCCTAATCCAAGTTTTCCATCCTCATATTTCTATCCCCCTCCCAATGCTAATATTGGTGAGTGTGGTCAAAGGCAGGCCCCTTTCCTTCCAGGTTCAGGATTCTTAGGGTTTAAACCCGATCCACAGGGCTGTGGCGCGGACTCACGGAGTTGGCAGCCACTAGGTCCTGTTGGTCAATGTGCTCAACAACTCATCAACGTGGCGTCACAAATGATGTCACAGTGTGATCACCACAGACCAGTCAGTAACTGGTAAAATGTTAAAAAAAAAAAAAAAAAAAGGGGGGAAAAAAGGAGGAAGGAAAACGAAAAAAAGGGAGGGGGGGGGGAGGGGGGGGGGAGGGGGGGGGGGGGGAAAAAGGAGAAGGAAAAAACACACACACACACACATTTATTTTTAAGTTCATGATATATTTAAAAGTGTGTACAGTGACCATAAATGAACATTGACATAAATAAACTTTAGAATGATTGCGCTCATTCGCTCATATTCAATACAAATATAAGCACCTGCCACCCCCCCCCCCCCACCTCTCTCTCTCTCTCTCTCTCTCTCTCTCTCTCTCTCTCTCTCTCTCTCACTCGTGGTTTTTGACCCTTCTGATGATTGTAAATAGTGTCTGTTATTTTTCACCACATTGTCGAAATTCTGTCAGATATGAAATCGTGTAGCTCCTATTAGGATATCCGGTTCTGCAGTTTAATGTATTTTTGAGTTATGTTCAAAAGTGTACACTAACGATGCCAAGTTACTGCACATGTGTGTGTGTGTGTGTGTGTGTGTGTGTGTGTGTGTGTGTGTGTGTGTGTGTGTGTGTGTGTGTGTGCGTGCGTGCGTGCGTGCGTGCGTGCGTGCGTGCGTGTGTGTGTGTGTGTGTGTGTGTGTGTGTGTGTGTGTGTGTGTGTGTGTGTTGTTGTTGTTGTTGTTGTTGTTGTTATTTTTTTTCATATAACTATGTTTTTCAGTTGACATACTCAGACTTGGGACGGGATATCTATAGAACTTTCAATTTTGTTAAACTGCTTGCAAAATTACTAACGCAAGATTTACCTTGTCTTTTTCTGCTGCTTGTATGTGTTGGATTGTATTATATCTTTCATATCTTGTACGTGCTGGATTGTATTGTACCTTTTCTTCTTCTTTCTTTGTCTTCTTCTTCTTCTTTTTTTTTTTTTTTGCCTTCTTTGTTTTCTTTCTTGAATTACTTTTCTCCAGTGTCGGAAGTAGTTTATATTATGTAAAAGATTTATGTGGATTTGTCCTTCTAGACTGTATGTGTGTATTGAGACTGAACTTCTTTCAGTTGTAATTGCAGTACACTGTTGATAATTGACTTCTTTTCCTATTTTTCTCAGTCTTGATTGTTTGACTATTATTGACTATATGAAGTATAACTTTAATTCTTAATCGAGTAATCAATCAGTGCCATGCCTCCTACATTAAACACCTGGCCAAGTAAACAGGGGCTCCGCATAGGTTATCTTAACATAAATAGTGCAAGTAATAAAAAGATGACATCGCAATAATCCTACATAATTCTGGGAATCCCTTTCACTTGTTTTGCATTGCGGAATCTCGATTATCTTCATGTATATTAGATTCTGACATGTACATTCCAGGATATCAGATTATTCGTTTAGATCCGCACAAACCCAAAACTACAGGACTACTTGTTTATTTTGCGTCTTCTTTAACTGTAACAGACTGGAAAGTCTTGAATATTATGACGTAGAGTCTATCTGGTTAGAGATTGTAATAAAAGGAAATAAACCACTTATAACGTAATTTGTGTATAGAAATCCTTCAGAAACCATAGACTGGTATGAAAGTTTCAATTCTGTTATGGACGAAATCATCATATTAAATAAAGAAACCATCATACTAGGTGACTTCAACATTGATTTGATGAAAACTCAGTTTAAATGGACTCAAAGTTTAATAAGTCAAGGACTGGAACAATTGATTGACAGGCCTACCCGAATAGCTGATTCCTCTTCTACATTAATTGACCATATTTATACCAACAAAATGGCAAAACAAAACATTACTGAAATATGCTCCCCGTCATGCGGCTGTAGTGATCACAATCCTGTTTGTCTTACTTGGTTTAAAACTCATGTAAAAATCCCAAAGTAGGACATAAAGTTATATATTATAGAAACTTTAAAAAGTTTGATAAAGAAGATTTTTTTTTACTGATTTACTAAATTCACAGCTAGATTATATCTATCAAATTAGGGATCCTGATGAAGCGAGCGAGTTTTGGACAAGCACTTTTCTTGATGTTTATAATAAACATGCACCATTCATAAAGAAACGAGTAAGACAAGAAATGAAACCACCATGGATAACAAAGGAAATAGATGTTGAAAGATACAATAGAGATTTTCTAAGTAGCTCTGGTACAAGAGAACAGTTCAAGAAACAACGGAATAA
>JADBJO010004055.1:67500-75000 GCA_016801955.1 Conus betulinus | reverse complement strand
TATGTACTTGGGAAGCATGTACTCTTTATATATCTTTTCAAAATTTTCAAAAGAAGCTTTTTGTAATAGAGAGTAACCTTCTTGTAAACTTAAAAGAATGGGAATATCCTTGGATTTAAAAAGATTTTTTTGCACCTGCCCGAGCTGTACGATCAGCCCATTCATTTCCAGATATTGAACAATGAGATGGGATCCAGCAAAAATCAACTGCGATACCCCTTGATATAAGAACATGAATAAGTACTTTAATTTCTGTGATGATTTCAGCCCGGTTTTTCGGATTTGTTGATTCTAAAGCTTGGAGAACTGATTTAGAGTCTACACAAAAGAGTGCACCATAGAAATTGAATGGTGTATCATGACATATTGAATAGCCATTAAAAATTGCTATTAATTCAGCTGTGAAAATGGAGAAGTCCTTACCTAGGTAAAAAGATTTCTCAGTTTTTAAAGTGGGATGACAAAACCACAGCCTGCCTGATTGTCTAATAAAGAACCATCAGTGAAGATTTTTAGATGATTGGGATAAAAAAAATCGTTCATATGGGATCTAGCTTCATATGCAAGAACATTGATGTTATCAAGCTTGGACAATTGTGTATAGTTATAATCAAACTTTGCCTTAAAAAGCTCCCAGTTTGGGATGGGACTTACTGGAAAACGCACAGCTAATTTCTTTTGATTAGTGTTTATTTTGTCAATAGTTTAGAAGAAAATGTAAGAATAGTTTTATTAGATCGGATACGTTTTGCACGCTTAGGAAAATGAATATCGGACCTAATTTCAAGTTCCATTTGGTTTGAATTTTGAATGGTAGAGCATCTTAAAATGTATTTAGCACAGGCTAATTTTCGCTGATCATCAAGAGGCAAAAACACCTGCTTCATGATAAGATCCTATGATGGAACCATGAAATGGAACGCCAAGGGCTATTCTATATGCTTTACAATCTATGCTCTGCAGTTTTTTCAATAGATATTTTGGAGCACTAAAGAATACCTCTTGTGCATACGACAATTTAGATCTAACTAAAGCAGAGGACAAATGAATTAATGTATTTGTGTCTTGACCCCAGCTTTGTTTGCTTATGACTTTTAGAAGGTTCAATGACTTTCTTGCTTGATTTACAGCATGTTCTAAATGCAGGTTCCAAGAGAGCTTAGACGTTATATAAACACCAAGAAATTTAATATTTGAAGCGTATTTAAGTGTGGTGTTGTTAACTTTGAATTCTGGAGCATTGTGAACATATCCACTTGCATCGAATAGCATCATTTGAGATTTTTGAGGTGATAAGCTTAAACCATTTTCAGACATATACATAGCAATATTATCTAGATCATATTGATATGCTCTTTTTACAAAATTTATAGACCTTTTTGATGTTTTCTTTTTTAAAGTAACATTCATCCACAAACAGATATCATCAGCATACTGAATGAAGTTACTTTTTTTGGAGATAGATATTGGTAAATCGTAAGTTAGGATATTAAATAGAATAGGAGCAATAACAGAGCCTGAGGGATACCCATATCAAGAAATCTCTTAGAGGAATAAATGTGACCAATTCTTGTTTGGGATACTTCTGTTGGCCAAGAATGTTTTAACATAGTCATAGATATGACCAGAAAGCCCTACCGTTTTTAACTTGTATAGTAATCGTTCATGCCAAACCTGATCGTATGCCTATTTATATCAAAGAATGTGGCAAGAACATTTTGTCTTTTGGCAAATTGTTGTTTGATTTGAGTTGTTAATTTTCACTAAAAATGATCAATGGTTGATCTGCCTTTTCTAAAACCCTCCTTGGTTTACAGGGATAATCCCATGTTTTTCGCAATGATAAGACAATCGATTTAAAACAATTTGCTCCATTAATTTGCATACATGAGACGTCAGAGAGATAGGTCTATAACTATTTACATCGTGTACTGGTTTGCCCTGCTTTAAAATAGGGACTATAATTGAATCTCTCCATATGGATGGGATGTTACCTTCAATCCAGCATTTACTAATAATTCCGTGTAAAAACAACAAAAAGTTTTCTGAAGATGTTTTATCAACTCATTGGAAATGGCATCCAGACCAACAGAAGTTTTCTTGGTCTTAGGTAATGAACTGATAGCAGATAGTAATTCTTGGAAAGTAATTTCAGCATTCAAGTAGTGATAATTATTTTTCTCAGGGTCATTATATATGTCATTTTGTGATGATTTTGCCTCAAAGTTCTGCATTTGTCTGATAGACTATTGTAAGAGCTATATTCTTCTTTACAAAGGTGTCAGCAAATGCCTCAGCTTTTTGATATTCTGAAGGAAATTGTTCATCACCTAGAATAATTGGATACTCTGGTAGATGAATCCCCCATTTTTCATTTCATGGATCTTTTTCCAAATTTTACTTTTATCTTTATGGTCACTTATTTCATTAAAACAAAAACGTTGACCAATAGTTGCTTTTAGCACTTTCTATAACTCTGTTTCTTTGGTTTTTAGCAGATTTGACAGGAACACTGCCTTTCACTTTTTTAACTTTAGCATACAATTTAAGGTGTTTCTTGTTTTTTGTCTACAGCATTTTTACACGAATCTGTCCACCATACTTTACCACGTGTTTCGAAGAGTTTGACACATTAATTTTAGGAATTGCTTTGCCTGCAGCATTTAAAACTGCCTCTGTAAAATGAGAATACATAGATTCAATGTCTGATTTATCAAAAGAACTGACATCGTAAGACCTTAGAACAGATTCAAATTTGGCCCAGTCAGCTCGTTTATAATCAAATTTTGGAATTCTATCCTTTACATCATTGTGCTTAACTCAAATCCTCTAAAAGTAAGAATAATAGGAATATGATCACTTCCCAAAGTGTTATCGTGTAATTGCCACTTGCAGCTAGGAACTAACTTTGGAGAGATTAGGGTCAGATCGATTGCCGATGGTTTGTGGCTGGGAACATCAGGCAGTCTTGTGACACTTCCGTCATTTAAAAGAAAAAGTGGAGAATCTGAAATATTCTCAACCAAGCGATTAGAGGTTACTTTGACGCAAGATAGATCCCAAAAGGGAGCATGTTCATTAAAGTCCCCTGCTATTAACCATTTATCATTTGTAGTATTTAACGAACGTAGCCAGTCAGAATTGCAATCAATAATACCTTTGGGGAAATACACCGAAACGATATTCAAAACTAACGATTTGTCAAATCGGACACGCGCTGCACAAGAATACAAGTTTGTTGTGTCCTTGAGAGAGAACGAGAGACAGAGAGAGAGAGAGAGAGAGAAAAAAGAGAGACAGAGAGGGAGAGAGAGGAGGGGATAATGATGAGGAGGAGGATGATCGTGATGATGATAATGATGATGGTGATGATTTATTTGTGGAGAGAGAGAGAGAGAGAGAGAGAGAGAGAGAGAGAGAGAGAGAGAGAGAGAGAGAGAGAGAGAGAGAGAGAGAGAGAGCACACAAGTTCCATCAATTTTGCAATATACAATACACATTCCCTCTCGAAATGAAAGTAGTTTCACTAGTGACACTGAAACGTGAAACAGTGCGCACGGTGCATTCTCAGACTACCCAAGGCACTTCTGAAAACCTCACGACTCTCGGCAACACTGCAGGATCTTCTCTGTTGGGGGGGCCTTCGGTGACTTAACACTAATAAATCTGTGCACGTTGAAAACGTCGGGACTGCGATTGCATGACTGTGTGTGTGTGTGTGTGTGTGTGTGTGTGTGTGTGTGTTGTGTGTGTGTGTGTGTGTGTGTGTGTGTGTGTGTGTGTGTGTGTGTGTGTGTGTGTGTGTGTGTGTGTTGGGGGAAACGGAATGAACAATGACAATACTGACACAGAGATGATACAGAAGATGAAAGAAACAAAATCAAAAAGAAAAAAATCACACAGACGCAAATAAGAAAAAAGAAATATGCATACTTACAAAAGAAAGCTCCCTCATAATCGCTGTTTAAAAGAACAAAAGCAATTCACAAAAAAAAAAGTTTCCTGAACCTTTCTTTTTTCCTTTAACTGACATGAATACCACACACATCCAACACTTTTTTTTAAAAAACTTGCTACCCAAAAGAAGACGAACAGCAGAAATGAGTTTCAGGTACATGTTTATTAAAAATCATGCAGAACATAGATAGTCTGATAGTGACGATCTGGGAGAGAACTGAACAGAAATACCAGAATGTCGTAGCTGTCATTTGAAATGAAAAGCTGGACAAAAATAGAAGACATAGAATGTAAAGAAACGAGTACAATGAAATAATTTCAGTCTGAATGCCCATTTCATATCATATTCAAACTTTGAAACTGCCACTAAGAAACGAAAGAAAAGAGAAATAAATTCAATCTTAATGCCCACATCATATTACATTCAAACTTAAACACTGTCACAAAAATACCCAGATTCTTAAGTCGGAGCAGAAACAAACAGAAACGTGCGATTTTTATGCAAAACAAGGTAAAAAAAAAAATGTATGTGAATGTGACTGCAGATGTTGATTTCATGAATAAACAAATACATTGGCTAATGAATAGATTGAAGTAAATAAACATATAAATAGATTTGGAAAAATAAATGAATGTATAAAGAAAGAAAGAACTAAATACATAGATAAATGGATAAATGAATACATAATTGAAAGAAACAAATAGATAGATAAGTAAAGAAAGAAACAAATAAATGCAGAAATGAATAAATCAATACAGAAATAAATAAAGTCAATCAATAAATACATCCATAAAAATGAATACATGAAAAGAAAGAAAAACTTAAGCAGATCGACCACATCAGTAGAATGGAACCCGAAGCCCCCTTGCCGATACCTAACCACAGTTTAAGCTCCACCTGCCGCCATCATCAACATCATGGTGTTCTTGTCCATTTTGCCGCCGCCCTTGCCGAACAAGTTGCCGAAAAGTCCCTGCGAAGCATCCTTGTGACGGCATATGTTTCGGCAGCCATTGAAACAGCATGTGTGGTCCCGACGGCAAGATTTGATGGCGTCACAGTCGCTTTGTCTACCACGTGACGGCGCCCACCACGTGCCTCCACAGTTAGGGGTGATGCAGGATGCTGGAAAAACAGAGAGAGAGAGAGAGAGAGAGAGAGAGAGAGAGAGAGAGAGAGAGAGAGAGAGAGAGAGAGAGTTTGGCTGGGTAAATGAGGTTTTACGGTGGGGATAGGGTTTGTTGTGATGGTGGTGATGGTGATAATGATGGTGATGCTTTGGATGATAATCTGATCAATTTGTTCCGTGTGCATGCTTGCACAATACACGCAGCTCGCATCCCCCGTCACCCCTCTAACCCCCCCCCCCCCCCCCTCCCACACGAATACCTATACGTGCATGCGCGCATACACACACGTAAATATGAACGAGCGCGCGCACGTGTATAAACACACTCCCACGAACATACTCACTCATACGAAAACGCCTGCTACCCCTACTCACTATATACATACAAGCACACTGGCACACGCGCGCGTGCGCGTACACACACACACACACACAGCTTCAGACTAGTACTAGAATGAATGATGGTCACACACCAGATTAAAAGCCCAGTGAGTGGAAGATTAATGTGCCACGGGGATATATGAACATGAACATATAAAAACAGTACCTTACCTCCCCCTGCTTCGGAGAGGGAGAGAGAGAGAGAGAGAGATTTATTACACAAGCTGATGAAGAGTGGGGCGGTGTGGTGTTGTGGAACTTCTTTGTCCATCTGTTTTTCTGCTTTGTCTGTCCCTCAGTGTCTGGTCATCTTTCTGTGTCTTTGTCTATGGCTGTCTACGACGCTGTCATTCTTTGTATTTCAGTCTCTGTCTTACTGGGTATTTCTATCTTCGTCTCTCTCTCCCCCTCCCCTCCCCTCTCCCACCACTCGGCCCCTCTTTCTCTTTACACACACACACACACACACAAAAACAAAAAAAAAAAAAAAAAAAAAAAACAACAACCGGGATGACTCCTAGATGTGCCCACCAGCTGTTTTTTCTTCATGCAATGTTTATGAATAAGACGATGGTGACACGACGACGATAATAATAATAATAATAATAATAATAATAAATAATAATAACGACAACAACAGTAATAATAATAATCATAATAATAATATGACAATAATGATGATAATAATAATGATAATAATAACATAATAATAATGATGATGATACAAAGTCATTGTAACTTTATGGATGCTCTGGAGAGGACAGAAGAATGCTAAGGTCACCAAATGTTTGGGGAAAAGAAATCATATCTGATAGGGGAAGTAATTTTGAAAGCAGACTAACAGATTTACCTCCCTTAGATTTTTCTCTCTCTTTTTTTTTTTTATCCTTCTTTTTCTGACAGGTATGGAAAATACAAACACCAACATTTTTTTTAAAATGGCTAGTGGCCAATATTTTTTCTCTCAAGGTAAGTTATCAATTCCTTAACCGTCACGTCACAATCGTGCGTGTTCAGTGGGTGATTTTGTGATTTCGCTGATCGTTTCCTCGATCGGCCGTTTGATATGGATTGTTGCTATGGACCCAGTCTAACATTAAACGTGTTCATCTTTGCGTTCATCGTTCCTAGTGCCCTCCAAATTTGACTGAAAGACTTACTTCCCATACACAGTTTGTATTCAGATCATGCATGCACACACACACACACACACACACACACACACACACACACACACACACACACACACACACACACACACACACACACACACACACACACAGAACTTCATACTTGTACCAAAGTGAATAATGGCCACACACCACATATAAAAGCCTAAGCGATTCGAAGATTTATGTGACACAAGATGATATATGAATACAACGTCAGTCAAAGTATGACCTTATCTCCCCCCTGTTTTGGAGGGGAGGATTTCTCAGACAAGCTGATGAAGAGTGGGAGGATGTGGGCATTATGGAACCTAACCACTGATAATTATGTCCACCTGTGTGCCTGCGTGTCTGTCCCACAGCGTCTGTTCCTCTTCCTGTCTCTTTGTCTAGGGGCTGTCTCCATCTCTGACACTCTTCGTATTTTTTGTGTCTCTGTCTTACTCGGTATCTGTTTCTTATTTTCTCCCCCTCATCAGCCTCCCCCCCCCCCCCTCCCCTTTCACTCCCTCCCTCTCACTTTCTAAGGTTGCCTGGATCACATCCAGGTCATGACGTTTAGATGTCTTCCTGCTCTCAGAGTTTTTTTTTCCCGCAACGACAGCAACGATAATAATAATAATACTAATGATAACAATAATAACAATAATAGTGCTGCTGCTGCTGCTGCTGATGATAATAAGTAGAATAAGAATAAGATTCAGAATACAAAGTCATCTTAACTGAAAGGGTGCTGGGGAGAACGCGAAGGACGGACAAGGTCGACAAATGCTGGAGAGGAGGTAGATGTGGGGTAGGAGGGGGGGGGGGGGGGGGGGGGGGGAGGGCAGAGGGAGGGCAGGGGGGGGGGGGGGGGGGGGGGG
>JADBJO010004055.1:62500-65000 GCA_016801955.1 Conus betulinus | reverse complement strand
TTATTCATTATGCAGTTTGCTGCAACTCCAGTTGGTCTGCAAATTATATTTAATAATGCATCTGTTAGACTTTAAGTGACGGTCAGTCCCGAGAAGAGAGCACTATTCTGAAAAGGCGGATAGTTGGGAGTTAGGACTGCTAAGGTCCTTGGCAGTTAGGGAAGAGTGATTGCTTTTTAAGCGGTGAGACAGCGAGTGTTGTGAGTTGTTATAAATATCGTGACATTTATTTTATTTCATTACTTGTCTCAGCTTTTTTAGCTGCTTGCCAGAATCATAGCAAGGAGAGTAAAACATGCTTTTTTTGTACCCCCCAGTTATTAAAGAACAGGGAGTACTTTACAATGGGAACGAAGAAATGCTGTCTGTGTGTCTGTGTGTCCGTGGTCAAAATGTGTTTCCACTCGCTCCAGACAAACCTTCTGGGCCGATCTTTTGTAGGTATGTTAATTATGGGTCAGGGATGATGTCCGATGTTTTATGTTACCAGAATAGCCGTTACTAACGGCTATAAATGATAATTTTGAAAAATCCGATAAGGGAAATAAGCACCGCGCTGTCGAGTTTTTTCTTCCACTAACTGGAAATTGTCTCCCTTCTTGCAATAACTGTTTATGTTTTTATGTGTAATCAAACTATGTCAGCTCCTCGGTAGTATAGTGGTTAGTATCCCCGCCTGTCACACGGGAGACCGGAGTTCTATTTCCCCGCTCTGGAAGAGCAACATTTTTTTCTTTTTCTCTTACATACAGAATTTTTACCACCAAACTGGGAGTACGTTTATATGCTTTGCATATTGTTTGTGTATTATGCTGATTTCTGTATGCTTGATAACAAATTAAAAAAAAAAAAGCTTTTTCATACTCAGACCAACCGACTAATCAACAAGGAGCTGAATAGTGAGGGTTGGATAGTGCTCTTATACACGTAGAAAAAAAAGTGCATTGTTTGCTTCGGTGAAATTCTTGTGAGCAGATGGGGAAAATGGCGAACGGGTTCATTCATTGGGACGCAGGCCGTTGTCCCATTCATACAAACTCTTAATTACGATGCAAGAAATATCGTTTAGAGATTCTAGCGTTCAAATCATCCCTAGGTTTGGAAAAGCGGGGGAAGAGAATTTGAGTGTTAAAAAAAATCGTAATTCTTTATTCTAAAAATGGGTTTTGATTTGTATGGATGAAATGTGTTGAAAACGTGAATAGTTTTATAAAAGAGCTCCGTCAAAGGTTGTTAAAAACGGATAACAGAACTGGAAGGAATACATTAAAAACAGTACTCGCTTCACTTCACTTGCCTGTTCTTGTCATATATTCTTTCATATATACTTTCATCTGAAAATTGTGAGATACATTACCTGATTAACATTGACAGACATTTAAGAAATCACCTGACAAAGAAGAGGTTTGAAGTTGCTGACATTATTCTGCCAGTTACACAACTGTCAATAGAAACGATTTTGTGTTGGACACTACTTACGAATATATTTATTTGCTCTCTTATCCAGCTTTTGGAAATTTACGAAATAAAGTTATTCCTCAAACTTCTTGTGAAAATCCATGTGATTGTCGTGTTGCCTTGTTTATGGTAAATCTAAACAAGATATCGTTCAACAAATGTTTGCATATACCCGTGAAAAGCCTTCGAAAGGCGTACGCCTTTAACATGATTACGCTTAGAGTTAAGATATAAAGTATGATTTGATATTGTTCTTCCAGACAATCGCTTTCAATCTGAATTGAAATTAAAAAAAAAAAAACTTTTTCAAGATTATGCTAAGATTAAAGCCTGATTTGGTACTTTTCTTCCAGACAATAGTTTTCAACCTGAGTTTAAATCGTAATAGTATTGTATCCCCATGAGAATAGGCCATCTCCCACATTGAATACATTTTTTTGTTTCCTTAAAATCTCTCTCTCTCTCTCTCTGTCTCTCTGTTTCTCTCCCCCCTCCCCCCTTCTCTCTCTCTCACCCTCCCTCCCTTCCCCATCTCATCCGCAGAATTCTCTCTCACACTGCCGCTGTCTACCCCAATATTATTCAGCTCAACTAACATGAATTTGTGTACAGGACAAGTCACAATGCATTTCAACCTCTTGGCTCTTCTTCAGGCAAAAACAGTAACATAAAGGGAGAACGAGAAACCCACTTCTCCGGTCATGCTGGCGCAAACCGGTCCAAATGCATTGTGTCTTGTCCTGTACCTTGTTTGTCTTTGTCATTGGTGGTAACTAACCCCTTCTCTTTCTAGATTTGGCTTCATTTTTTTTTTTTTTCGCCCTCAGTCACTCCCTTTTTGAAAAAAATGAATTTGTGGTCTTATAAACGGTTTTGTCTATGAAAAAGGAGACTTTCTCAGTAAGTGCAGCATTAATATGGAAAAGAGAGAGAGAGAGAGAGAGAGAGAGAGAGAGAGAGAGAGAGAGAGAGACAGACAGACAGACAGACAGACAGAGAGGTCGGACTGTTACTCTCCAACCCGGAAGTTGTGGAGGAGCCA
>JADBJO010004055.1:25000-35000 GCA_016801955.1 Conus betulinus | reverse complement strand
ATTCCATAGCCAACAAAATCGATAGCAAGAGGTTGGGAAATTCGTACTGCTTCAGAGCAACATCCAAAAAGGCGTATGTAGCAGAGGAGCTTTCAAGAATGTTCAAGGCTGAAAGTGATTCTACAAAACCTATGAAATATGACGCTCTAGTCATCCACACAGCAATAAATGACCTGAAAAAGAAGTCTCCTGAAGACTGCTGTAGAGACTTTGTTGTAAACATTAAAACATTGTTTAAGAGTCATCCTGATCTTAAAGTAGTGGTCAGCAAAGTGTGCCCTATCAGAAACAAAGATCTGAACATCAAAGCAGAACTGTTCAATGCTCTTGTCATGCAACAGCTAGCTGATTTCAACAACATCACTTTCGTGGGGCATTCCAATCTAACAACCAGCCCGCGACATCTTCAGGATGGTCTTCATCCCACCTTCCTCGGAACCAGTAAGATGGCAGCTAACATCGGGCGCCACGTGAGAGACCTGTTCTGGAGGAAGCCCAAGAAAGCAGCCAGGTTCCAGCACCACCCACCCAGACCGTTCCCTGTGTACTACGACGACCTGTTGTACGCTCCCAATTCATGGATGAACAGATTTGCTGTGTTGAGTGATTGTTGATCCATTTTCTGGGGATTTCTCTCTGAGAGAGGGTGGATAATTTTTTGCAAAATACCAGCACCTTCTTGACTGTTAGTTTTGTTTTGAACAAGGTGCCATCTTGTAATCTCATCACTTTGTAATTAACCTCATTATCATAAGAACATCAATCCCATAAATCAATTCTTTATTACTGCGAATACCATTATATTAGTTAGCTAATTGACACAGTTTGTTATCTTCGTTATTTACTGTTTTAAATATTATAAAAAGTTTTTTTTTTTATTTTTTACAATTTAGACATTACATTTTTCATTCTTCAGACAGCATGACGAAACATTCGAATTTGAAAATATTGCAATGGAACTGCAGATCAATATCAACAAATATTCACGAACTGATTCAACATCTCTCAGATCATACGTATCAAGTGTTAACATTACAGTCTTTAAATGTAACTGAACAAAAAATTCCAAAATACGAAACTTCTTTACCCTCCAATATTCCAAACTAGCAACGAAACAGGGAGGGTTACTACTGCACTATATATCCAAGAAAAGGTTGAATATTTTGAAATAGAGCCCCCATTCAAAAGAATATTAAAACCATTAATGCATGTGCAGCAAAAACTGAAGCTCAACGAAGTACTTACATTAAACGTTGTTTCCCTTTATTTGCCAAAAGTCCTGACAATGAAAACACAGAATGGCTTCGCGCTATACCGAACCAGCATGAAAAATGGTTAATAGCAGGTGATTTTAACTCATGCCCCGTTTTGGGATAATGAATGCGAAAGAGTAACACACAATCGTTTTGTTGGAAATATAGTAGACTCTTCACTGAGTCTGTTAAATGATGGCAGTGTAACAAGAATACCTGATATTTCACACCATCGAGCAACAGCAATTGATTTAACACTTATATCTCCTGCTATAGCTCCAAGCTGTGAGTGGTCTACCTTCAAAGATCCTCTTGGTAGTGATCATTTGCCAATAATTATTACCATTAAGGGTAAACATCTGTTCAAAACTGCGATAAAGATAAGATCCCAAAATATAATTATAATAAAGCTGTTTGGGATAAATTTGAAAACATACTCTCTACTTACAATTGTGAAGAGATATTGTCTGATAACATTGACGCAAGCTACGCGAATTTTGTTGATGATATTTTTTACATGCAGCTGATCTATCAATACCAAGGTGCAATACTGACGCATCAAACAATATGCAGGCAATGTATGGTGGAATGCTACTTGTGAAGAAGCAAGAGAAAAAAAGATGCAGGCCTATAAAATATATTTAAAAGATAAGAAAGATCCTGACAAAATTGCTGAAAAGAACAGAGCAAAAAATCATAGTAACAGAGTAATCGAAAAGGTCAAGGAGCAATATTGGTCAATTCTGTGAAAGTGAAGTACATGACCACAAAGATCTTCAGAAAACATGGAAAAAATTGAAAGACATAAAAAATGGAATCAGTCTTCCTGAATATCCCATAACATTAGAAAATAATGAGTTTCCATCAAAATTGAAAAGGCTGAAGCATTTGCAAATATTTTTGCAAAAAATAGCAACAGGGAGGGCCTGACAGAAAAACAAAAGATATTCAGAGAGAAAATGGAGGATAAGGAAACGCATGAAAAAAGTCCCATTAACAGTCACTACACAAACGCTCCCCCCTTACATTTCAAGAAGTAAAGGATGCAATTTTCTCTATTGGTTCGAAAAGAAAATCAGTGGGACCAGATGCGATTTCCAATGAAATGATAAAGCATTTGCCAGTTAATTTCACAATGTTTCTGAACTTATTTTTTCAGAAATGTTGGTCTGAAGGGCTTCAACCATCTTTGTGGAAAAAATCGATTGTAACCCCTATCCCTAAAGAGGGCAAGTCAAAATCAGACAAGAACAACTACAGGCCAATTGCTCTCTCACTTCACACGTGGGAAACTTATGGAAAGATTATTCTAAAAAAAGACTTGAACATATTGTGAAAAAAATTGTATAATACCAATACAACAGGCTGGCTTTAGAAAGGGTAGATCTACAGTTGACCATCTTGTAAAACAACACAGGTAAAACATCAATTCGCACGTAGGAAAAATGTACTTGCCACGTTTTTTGATATTAGAAAGGCATATGACCAAGTCTGGCACTCAAAACTTCTGAACAAATTGAAGTTAATAGGTCTCTCGGGGTGTATGTACAATTACTTAAAAACCTTTTTAAGTGATAGAACAATACAGACGAAGGTAGGAAATGTATATTCTAATGAAAGACATATCCAGATGGGAATCCGCAAGGAGCTGTGATAGCTCCTATCCTGTTTAATATTTTTGATCCATGATCTTCCTAAATCATTATCAAAAAATGTTGAACTAGTGCAATATGCGGATGATATCTGTATATGGATGAAAGTTACTTTAAAACGTCGTCACACACCAGTTAGATCAATCAACTATATCAAAAAGATATATCAAAATGAACTAGATAAAATTAGTAGGTACATGACTGAAAATGGATGGGCCCTTTCAGCTGAAAAATCGCATATGGTTCTGTTCAATACTGGTTATGATCCTAATCCTCTGCCTTCATTTCAATAGATGGATTGTGCCTTGAATATAAAAAAGTCGTAAAATTTTTAGGAGTAAATTTAACTTCTAAATTGAGCTGGAATTATCACATACAAACTATTCTAACAAAAGCTAAGAAAACTTTAAATTTTTTGAAAATGGTGAGTCAACAGTCATGGGGTAAAGACAGTAAAGTATTAACACATTTAGCTACTGCGCGCTTGTACGATCAAAATTATCCTATGCCCAGGAGACATTTTTTTCAGCCCCAAAATGTTTAATTAAAAAGTTGCAGAGTATTGATAGTAAAGCTTACAAGATAGCTCTTGGCGTCCCGGTTCATGCATCAACTTTAAGAACTTATATGGAGATCGGAATATTGCCTTTTGAAGAAAATATGAAACTTGCATGTGCAAAATATATTTTAAGAAGTCATACACTACAAAATCTTAATACCAGTGAAACTGAATTAAAATCAGAAATAAATTTTCTAAACGGGCACAAAAAATCGATTCTCTAAAATCGATAGCCTCATACACATCTGACTTATTTACAAAAGCAGGCACTGCACCTGAAAACGTAGCTCCTCGGGTGTCTTTTAGCACTATCCCGGAATGGGAACTTAGTAGAGCAAATTATGACATAGACCATACAAGTTTTTTTTTTAAAAATGATGGACCCTTGCTGCCAACGTATGTTAAGTCACATATAAATGAAACTTATATAAATCATCTTAAAATTTATACAGATGGTTCTGTACTAGACAATCATTTGTCTGGTTCAGCATTCATAATTCCATCCTTAAAAATAGAGAAAGGTTACCACCTTGGTAAGAATATTTCCATATTTACTGCGGAACTTGTTGCCATTATTATGGCATTAAACTTTCTTCTTGATTTTCAGTTTCCTGCATTTCAAATACTACTTTGCGTTGATTCAAAATCAGTCCTGCAAGCTCTAAAATTTTCAAATACAAGTGTGAGAGCAGAACTCATATTAGAAGTCTACCACTTAATTCATTTTTTGCATTTACGTGGTTCCTACGTCGATTTTTGTTGGGTTCCATCACACTGTGGATTATCTGCGAATGAAAGGGTAGACCAATTAGCCAAAAAAGCTGCTATCACTGAGACTGATTTAACAAAGGTATGCATTCCTTTATCCTTACATGAGAGTTATAGTCTTTTAAAAGACGTATCCTGGAACTCTATTTAAAATAAACGAAAAGGCACCAGAAACAAAAAGGGGATATTATTTAACAAGATATCAGACAATAAAACAGGTATCAAGAATCTCTACCAAGAGCGGATTTTAAAAAGTTTGATTTTTAGATTGAGGCTTGATGCCTTTAAAACCAAATTCTGTAAACACGTGACTTGTATTTGTGGCCAGCAAATCACTCCGTTCCATCTACTTTTTTTTGTGCGATAGAATGAAACCCCCTACTTACCTGCTTGGTTGTTGAACACTGAACCGTCGATATCAGCCTTTGAAGACGTCATCTCCAACGAATCAAACATTTTTGGAAGTTGTTCAAGGACTGATTAAGAGCCCAATTGGACATTTACTTTAACGTCTATGTTATTTTCCCCATCTTGGTGGTAGTTGCTTATTTAGTGTTTCTTTTGAAGTTTTGAATTCAGTTATGTGGAGGTTTTTTTTTTTTTTTTTTTTTTTTTTTTTTTTTTTTTTTTGTTTTTTTTTTTTGTTTTTATTTATTTTATCTAGGCCTAATTGCATTATACATACCTACGTACGCCCAAATTCAACACCAACCATTCGCATGCATACACCCCAAAACACCACATGCACACACACTTACATACTGTCTAAGATCACACACACACACACACACACACACACATACGCACGCGGCACGCGTATGCGCTACTTACGTGTTTACACACACGGGCATACACCCCCCCCCCCCCCCCCCCGCACACACACACACGATCAATGTGCACAGGTGTACACGTACGGACACATAAGACTTACCACATACACAAACACAGTTAACGCATTGCTGCTACGAATCAAATAGGATAAGTACTATACGTGAACCACTGACATCAGTTTTTCCCCGTTAGCTGAGAATACAACCCCTTGTTAATAATAATAATAATAATAATAATAATGTCGCCGATTATAGTAATAATTTAATAGTGATTATGATACTGCTCCTCCTCCTCCTCCTCCTCCTCCTACTACTACTACTACTACTACTACTACTACTACTATAACAACAATGATCATAACAATAATGATAATGATGTTGATGCTGATAATGATGATGATGACGACAACAACAACAGTAATAATAGTAATACTAATACTAATAATAATTATAATAATGACGATGATTTCTATTATGACAATGATAATAATAACACAGTAATGATAATAATAATGATAGTAGTAGTAGTAGTAGTAGTAGTAGTAGTAGTAGTAGTAGCAGAAATTGTTGCTGTTGTTGTTGTCTGTATCAAAGCCGACCCCGAAGAGTCCTTTCTGCCACCACGTAAAGAATAATAATAACAACAACAACAACAACACACAACAACAACAACAACAACAACAACACCAACAGCAACATGTCCAGCAAGAAATTGCAATAAACGTACACCCTTTCACAAGATGACGTCCATGAAATACACAACACGATCAACACTTCATCAGTATCTTCAGGACAGGTGAGCCTAGACCATAGAGAGGGCGACGAGTCAATCCGCTGAATGTCTCAGAATAGAAGGAAACAGCAGAAAGCACATGCTGAATCTCATGTGAGTCAGAGAGAAGTACATGACTAATGGGCCATTAGGGACCACCGACACCCGGGGAATGGACATTACTGTCCTCTGGACATGGTGGTAGCCAGTCTCATCATCTTATCAGTGGATTACCTTAAGATGACATGTTTTAGTCCACGTAATGAGGAAAAGGGGTAAAGACTGACTGGAGTGTAGTATGATGGGTGAATAAATCATAAAAGAAAGAAAGCACACACAGACACACGCATACACACACACGCACACACACGCACGCACGCACGCACGCACACACACACACACGCACACACACACACACACACACACACACGCGCGCACGCGCGCGCACGCACGCACACACACACACACACACACACACACACACACACACACACACACACACACACACACACACGCACGCACACAATCATGCATACATGCACGCATGCACGCATACACGCACGCACACACGCACACACACACACACACACACACACACACACACACACACACACACACACATATACACGCGCACGCGCACGCACACATGCACGCACACACCCACTCAGGAACGCGCGCGTACGCACACACACACCACACACACTCTCTCTCTCTCTCTCTCTCTCTCTCTCTCTCTCTCTCTCTCTCCCTCTCTCTCTCTCTCTCTCTCTCTCTCTCTCTCTCTCCTCTCTCTCTCTCTCTCTCTCTCTCTCACAAAGATAGACAACAACAAACGAAACGATCAAGTTGCCTATTCGAATCACATACAACGTGTGTCATACTCTTCTCAGTGTAGCGTATCCCAACTAGACAGAGGTGTCATGAGTGTAGTCATGGTCTTCTCAGTGTAGCGTATCCCAACACTAGACAGAGGTGTCGTACTCTTCTCAGTGTAGCGTATCCCAACACTAGACAGAGGCGTCATGGTCTTCTCAGTGTAACGTACCCCAACACTAGACAGAGGTGTCATGGTCTTCTCAGTGTAGCGTATCCCAACACTAGACAGAGGTGTCATGGTCTTCTCAGTGCAGCGTATAGACAGAGGTCTGGTCTTCTCAGTGTAGCGTATCCCAACACTAGACAGAGGTGTCATGGTCTTCTCAGTGTAGCGTGTCCCAACACTAGACTGAGGTGTCGAGTAGCATAGATCAGCAACACGATGAAGTTGTGATGCACGTGCATTGAAAAAGGGTTGAGGCAAAACGGGGGGAACGGAGAATGTGGATGCTAGAGATGGAGAACGGAGAGTGGTCAGTCTGTAGAATACTGCATGCAGACTTCCGTACTTCAAAGAAAGGCCGCTATCCGACATTCTTTCGCCATACATGTAAACTTTTAACTCCGACTTGGTCTAAATATCGTCATCCCTCGATTTAGAACTGAAACCTTTGGCGATCGTCTTTGTCTTGTCAGGATCTGGTTTCTCGCAATCAACTCCCAATATCTCTGCGTAGTTCAATCTCTCTGTCTTCCTTCAAGGCATCTCTTAAAACAAACACCCTCTTCACCTATCAATAGCAGTTCTTTCTTCCCCTTCCCCATCAAATTGAATTCTGCGACTTGTGTGTGTGTGTGTGTGTGTGTGTGTGTGTGTGTGTGTGTGTGTGTGTGTGTGATATGCACTCTTGTTTGTAGGTGCATGGTAGTTATTGCAATATCTATCTTCTTGTTGGTTTCATTTATGTGTTCTTTAATCTTTTCTGTATTTGTAAACGTTTAGGGCTTATGTAAGATTAAGCGCCATAAAGTATCTTCATTATTATCATTATTATTACTTCTATCATTATCATCATTATCATTATTGTCATTATTTATTATTATTATTATTGTTGTTGTTGTTGTTGTTGTTGTTGTTGTTGTTATTATTACTATTATTGTTGCCATTTTCATCTTAAATTGACGTAATGATTCGACTTTTTTTTCCACGCTTTCTTTCGAATTTCTTCCACAGTTATTGGCGGCATTTGTTTAGTCCAACTACAAAGGCAAATCTCAGACTTACTGACATTATTTTGTAACTGTGATTGCGATATAAGTGGAGATGTATTATTTGCTGCTTTCGCGTTACTTCAATTTCTTCCTTTTTCATAGGAATATGAAAACTCCTACTTTCTTGCCAGATCTAGCAAGATCGGTTCATATTTCGCCAATACTTGTTCTGCACTTAGCAACATGCGTAAAATCCCATCACCAACTTTCGGAAGAGAAGGTCAGTTTGGCTGTTGGTATGGATGACACGTTACACATAGCATGCACCCTGCGGGAGAAATGGAAAGGATGAAGGAAAATAAGGAAATTGAGTGAACAATGTTGATTGGAAGACACAGGAAACGACTGTATGAAGCGCCGGCAGGCAGCTCTTCAGTCGGCACTACCCAAGAAGGCAGCCCATTGTGTACATGAGAGTGTGGATTGTTAGCGCCCAGAACCTTTTCACAAGTGCTTAAAATGGCTTTGTTATCTTTATCATTATTATTATTATTTTTATTATTATTATTATTGTTATTGTTGTTGTTGTTGTTGTTATTATTATTATTATTATTATTATTATTATTATTATTATTATTATTATACTATTAATATACTAAAATTAGGTATCATCATCATCATCATCATCATCATCATCATCATCGTCATCGTCGTCGTCGTCATCATCATCATCATCATCATCATCATCATCATCATCATCATCATGATACTCATTATTATTATTATTATTATTACTTATATAGTATTATTAAGTATCATCATCATCATCATCATCATCATCATCATCATCATCATCATCATCATCATCATTCTTGTTGGTATTATTATTATTATCATTACGATTATTATTACTATCATTATCATTATATTATTATCATTATTATGATCATTACTTTCATTATTATTATCATTATTATTGTTGTTATTGATCCATGCTGTAAAGCAATAAACACAGCTGATCACAGTTGGTAACAAAATGTTGCTTTCATAACATTGACAAGATTGCTGTAAAACGCGGTCACCGAGTCAGTGACATCTTCCAGCAGGAGAGAGCTGAAAACAATGATTAGCGTCTATTGTTGTGCTGACTGTTGTTCTGATAGTGCTGAGTAAAGCAAGGAAGACGCCATTGATCAAGTTCACCCAGGGACGTAGGCGAGGACGCATGCACACACAGACACAAAAAACAGAGAAGAAAATAGGCAGACAGAGAGACTGACTGACAGAAAAGACAGACAGTCAAACACACACACACACACACACACACACACACACACACACACACGCACGCACGCACGCACGCACGCACGCACGCACGCACACACACACACACACACACACACACACACACACACACACACAAAAGCATCATCTTACATATTTGTAACCCTTTCAAAAAAGATATTATCGACCAAGCAAGCAATCAACCCATCAATCAAATGGTCGATCAGTTGGTCATCTTCGCTCAGAAAGAAACAAGCGTAAAGTCCAGCTTTCTCCTGTTCCAGCTTTTTCTTTTCTTCTTCTTCCTTTGCCTTTTCTTTTCTTTTCCTTTGTCTTAACACCCTCCCCCTCCGCCACCGCCTGTCCCTCCCTCCCAAACTGTCTTTATTCTGAGAGGTATGATTTTTGTGTATTGTTTAATGTCTGTTGTTCGTAATATGTGAAGAGGCCTTACCTATCGAAATTTGACTTGTGTGCTTTGCGTACTTTGTTTGAAGTATTCGTTACTTTGCACCCTCCTTCGTTTGTGTTTGTATTGGCTTTGGGAAAAAAAAAAAAAAAAAAAAAAGGCAAGTCGAGGAGAAAAAATTCAAGGGACGCTACCTCTTACAGGTAAACGAACTTGGTAAAACATGGGTTACTTACCTTGCTCTGAGCACTCATTCCTACTTTCCATTTTCGTTTCATCAACTATTATTGCTACTACTGCTACAACAACAGCAATAACTGTTACTACTACTACTACTCCTCCTGCTATTATTATTATTATTATCATTATTATTATTGCTGTTATCATCATCATTGCTATAATCATTATCATTGTTATTGTTACCATCATTACTATTATTATTGAA
>JADBJO010004055.1:12500-15000 GCA_016801955.1 Conus betulinus | reverse complement strand
AAACCCCACGATCCTTCAATCGAGAATCCAATCTTTAACCATCAGGGACACTGGACCACATGATGTCACAACACCGTGACGACTTTGGTCGTTGGGTCATTCATTATGTTGATATATGAGAGGTTGAGGTCTTGCTTTCTTCTGGCTCGAATTCCAAGTCATGTGGGTATTTGAGACGATGGGCTTACCGTGAAATCTATAATGTCAGAAAAGCGACAATATTGCCAGAAACGTCACAATGTTGCCAGGAATACGACAATCTTGCCTGGAGTGCTATAGTGTTGACATGAATGCGATGATGTTGTCATGAATACCACCGTTTCTCCGGGAATGCCAAAAATGCTTTCAGAATCCCGCATTGTTGTCAGGAATGTCACAGTCTTGTCAAGAATGCTAGCCTTGCCAGAAATGCCAGAGTATTGACAGGGGTGCCATAGTCTTGCCACGAACCCCTCAGTCTGACAAGGAATGTCAAGGAATGTCACACTCTTGCCGGAAAATGCCAGTCTTGTCAAGAATACCGCAGCCTTAGCAGAAATTGCAGTCTTGCCAAGAATACCGCAGCCTTAGCAGAAATTGCAGTCTTGCCAAGAATACCGCAGCCTTAGCAGAAATTGCAGTCTTGCCAAGAATACCGCAGCCTTAGCAGAAATTGCAGTCTTGCCAAGAATACCGCAATCTTCACAGAAATGGAACAGTCTTGTCAACAATACCGGAGCCTTTACAGAAATTGAACAGTCTTGTCAATAAAACCGGAGCCTTCACAGAAATTGAACAGTCTTGTCAATAAAACCGGAGCCTTCACAGAAATTGAACAGTCTTGTCAATAAAACCAGAGCCTTCACAGAAATTGAACAGTCTTGTCAATAAAACCGGAGCCTTCACAGAAATTGAACAGTCTTGTCAATAAAACCGGAGCCTTCACAGAAATTGAACAGTCTTGTCAATAATACCGGAGCCTTAGCAGAAATTGAAGAGACTTGCCAGGACTGTCACAATCTTTCCAAGAACGCCGAAATTTTGTCAACAATGTCACAGTCGTGCCAAAAATGATTAAATATCTTACCATGAAAGCTACAGCTTTTTTTTTTTTTTTTTTCTGAAATGCCACATTATTGTCAGAAATACCACAGCCTTGCAGAGAATGCTACAGTCTTGCGAGTCTTGCGGCGAATTAGCCTCAGGAATGCTACATCATCGCCAGGAATGTCACAATCGTGCCAGGAATCACACGTTGTTGCCAGGAACACTAGATTCATGCCAGGAATGACAGATTCTTGCCAGCAGTGTCACGATCTTGCCACGAATGCCATGTTGTCGCTGAAATGCTACAGTGTTGCAGGGAATGCCACAGTCTCAAAGAGAACTATACGCTCTTGGCAGAAACGCCTTCTTACTACCAAGAATGTCACATCGTTGTCAGGCATGCTAGGAATGCTAGAAATGGCACATTCGTGCCAGAAATGCCACATCACATGCCAGGCTACAAACGGCACTAATTGCTCTGATCATGACAAATCGTAAGCTGGTGTGTGTTACAATGTTCGTATGTATCATCATGTAACACATCTGTTTTTTTTGTGTTAGAATTGTCTCCATCAATTATAGTGTCTAAACACACAATTTGTTAAAGAAAATGTGAATTTTGTTAAGTCGAAAACATTGCTGAAAACGTAAGCTACAAGTTTACAGCCTTTACTGCCTGGTGGCATCTTCATGAAGGTACTGGATGGAGAGATCATAGTATTACTGATCTGTGAAGATTATGCTAGAAATACCCAACCAACCAACCAACCAACCAACCAACCAACAGCAAACAAAAAAAAACTGACGTTTAAAACGCATCACATACAGACAGACAGACGGACGGCAGAGACAGACAGACAGACTTAGACACAGACACAGACACAGACACAGACACAGACAGACGCCCCACCCCCCTACCACACACACACAACACACACACACACACACACACACACACACACACACACACACACACACACACGTTTTTTCGAATCTTTTTTACCAACTCCATCCCCGTTTCCGTTCCCTTCCCCTCACACCCAGCCTAATCCCCTTCCGCCCTATTTTCACACTCCTATCTCCCTTACTGAATCTTCCTCCCTGCCATCTTTGTCCGTCTGTCTGTCTGTCCGTCTGTCTGTCTGTCTGTCTGTCTGTCTGTCCATCCGTCTGTCTTCCACACACATCCTCTCTCTCTGTCATCCTACATTGACATCTCTCCCCCTCCTCTATTTTGCCCTCCTCACTTTGTTTCCTTCCTCACTTCCTGCGTCTGTCTGTCTGTGTGTCTGTCTGTGTGTGTGTGTGTGTGTGTGTGTCTGTCTGTCTGTCTGTGTGTCTGTGTGTCTCTGTGCCCCTGTCTTTGTCCCGTCTCTCTTTCACACATCCTTTCTCTCAGTCATACAACATTGATTCTCTCTCCCCCACCCCCCACCCACCCACACCTCCTCTCCATTTTCCCTCCCTCCCCGTT
>JADBJO010004055.1:2500-7500 GCA_016801955.1 Conus betulinus | reverse complement strand
CGTCACAAACAACAAGCAAAAAAGTGCACAAACAATACTCCTTGCATAGAGATAATAATGAACACATTTGCACATGCATAAATCAGTAGAACTTAGAAACAAAGTAATCAAAGTTTGATAATGCGAATAGCTGACTGAATATCTTTGTTCATCCCTGGTTTGTTTTGCCTTCGAAGGCCTCCAACGGTCGAAACGCGCTGCTTCTGTGCGATCATTTGTCTGGTCCACATCTTCCACATACTTGTGGGGGGGGGGGGGGCTCTTAACCTACATTACACTTTATGTTAATAAGCTACTTTCTCTGTCTGTCGCCTTCAATGTATCAACTATTGCATCAAAGTGCTCGAATTAATGCAGATTGTGTGTGTGTGTGTGTGTGTGTGTGTGTGTGTGTGTGTGTGTGTGTGTGTGTGTGTGTGTGTGTGTGTGTGTGTGTGTGTGTGACCATAACAAACTTAAATGTTGGCAATTTTTTTCGGCAAATACAAGGATTACCACAACAAATATTGATAGAAAAATGTAAAGTTTGAGAAGACCTTTTCAGCCATTTTCATGTGTAGAATATATAAACGGCCGTAAATCTTTGGTTAATATTTTTGTGAATATTTTCAATGTTGGAAATATCTTCAGTTTTCTTTTGCGTTAAAAAAAGAATTGCACATAACTAAAAAAAAACTGTTAAATGAAATAAAGATGGAAATACTGAATCACATATGATGTTACAAGATATCACAAACTGTCAAGATTAGACCACCTCATACAATTCATGCCATGCAAAGCTGCAGATATACATGAACATATTACTGAACTTTGAAGTAAGATAAGACAATGCATTGATGTATTTTGACAAACGTAGCCAAGTCAAAAGGATGGGTTTAAATTCATGGTGAATCAAGCATTTGAAGGCAGTTAAATTAGCAGTTAAAGTATTTCTTATTTCAGCAATAACGGATCCTCATCAATCTTAAATCTTACATCGTCGCCAAAATGGCAGACAGCTGGCACTTAATGTGTGAAATCCGAAATGTATGGGTCAAATAAGATACGTCGTCACATGGATCATTTCATGATTAAAAAAAAAAAAAAAAAAAAAAAAGAAAAAAAAATGTCATACGTTCCGTCACACTTTATTAATGACGTTCATTTAAAATACATCAGCGTTAACACACACGAGCTTTCAGTCAAAAAGCCAAAGCGAAGATGGCGATTATTAATGTTCAGATGTGCGCCATTGTGGATTGGTGAGGAGGAGATTTTAGGGAGGGACAAAAGGAGAGAGGAGGAGGAGGAGAGGTGTCTGTAATTAAAGTGGTGAGTGTGTGAGAGGGGGGGTGAGGAGAGGGAGGGGGGGCGGAGGAGGACATGAGAGGGAAGGGAATAGAGGTCGGTTTGGGGAAAGAACGAGAAAAAGGAACATTGAAAAATAAGACCTTCGCTAGAAAGATTTTGATGAAGTTGTGTTTTTTTTTCCCTGCTGCTACTGACATTGGTGTCAAAAGCTCAGGTCAAGGTCAGCACTACTGACATTGGTGTAAAAGGTCAAGGTCAGCACAGCACTGTTGTCTTTAAGTCAGAGAGGAAAAAAAAGAAAAGAGGGGAAGACAGATGGTGAGAGAGCTTTGGGGGGGGGGAGGGGGAGGGGATGCAGGTAGGCATGGAGGAGAGGTGAGGAGGGGGGGAGGGGAGGGCGGTTTGAGTAAAACAGTGATTGACTTGCTGGATACGTTTTTTTTTTTTTTTTTGTCTTCTCTTGATTCACCAGTACAGTTTCAAAGGGAGACAACATGTATGCACACTCGGTAGAATACACACAACTTAACAAAAGAAAATATAAGGTAGCCACACTATCTTCAGCTCTCTCACCCACGCCTGCAATATTTGAAATGCAAAAAAAAAAAAAAAAACAAACAAAACAACAACAACAACAAAAAAAAAAAAACGTACGAAACTAATTCAGGTAAAAGATAGTCCCTCAATCCCCAAGCCCCCCGCTTTCACAAGAATTTGGATACCTCCCTCCTTCCCTCCCCTCCCCCTACTTTCCAGCGAGATGCTGGATGAGTTGATAATAATCCAGAAGAGCAGGAGAAGCCCGGCATCAGAATAAGTGAGTTCATTGTGTCCGGTCTTCGCTGACCATGACTGATTCATGATGTGCAGAGTGAGCTGTGTTGGTGTGGGCTGAGTACCTCAACAATGGGCTGAGTACCTCAACAATGGGCTGAGTACCTCAACAATGGGCTGAGTACCTCAACAACGGGCCGAGTACCCCAACAATGGGCTGAGTACCTCAACAATGGTACCTTAACAATGGGCTGAGTACCTCAACAATGGTACCTCAACAATGGGCTGAGTACCTCAACAATGGGCTGAGTACCTCAACAATGGTACCTCAACAATGGGCTGAGTACATCAGCAATGGTACCTCAACAATGGCTGAGTACCAAACAATGGGCTGAGTACCTCAACAATGGTACCTCAGTACCTGGGCTGAGTACCTCAACAATGGTCAGGTAACTGGGGGTCTGCTCCGTATTCCCCCATATAAAGAGATCCCATGCTCAAACCCTCTTCCTGTTCGATACCCCCCCCCCCCCCCTTTGTCCAGTACTCTCACTGTTTGCCTACTGCATGTGTGTGTGTGACGTGTGTGTGTGTGTGTGTGTGTGTGTGTGTGTGTGTGTGTGTGTGTGTGTGTGTGTGTGTGTGTGTTAGGAATTACGGGGGGAGGGCAGAGGAGGGATGGGAGTGAGGGGGGCACAGTAACGATTTAACATGGATCAAGTTCAAATATACCTCACTTTGAGATTTTTTTTTTTTTACGTCATTTGCGCATTACAGGAGGACTGGGTGGAGTGGTGGTGGTGGTGGTGGGGTGGTGGTGGCAGTGGAGGAGGAGATGGGAATCACAAGGTCGAGGTGGTATAGTGAACAGAGGAGAGTGACCTCTGAAAGCAGCAAAAGAATTCGTCCAACAATGGACACAATGATGATCGATCACAACATTATGCAAAACGAGAAGTTCATGGCTCTTGACTCTCCGCCGTTTGACCTACCGGCCGTTCCACCTTAATTTTCCCCCCGCCATGGTGTTTATGTACACGTGGGAGACAATCAGGCCAATTACTTCCCTTGGTACTCAAGTCATGATTGCCGCAGCATTTCCACGGCCCTTTGAGAGCGCCATTAATCCTGCCATTATATGGCTGACCACACAGCATGGCCTAACCTGTCGGCGTAATTACCCAGCAGTTTGCCAAGACCTGCTTGACGTAAGGTGGCCACAGACCTCTCCATGTAAGGTCGCCGTCATTATGATAATCACCCCGCTAGAGGAAACCCTGCACTGCTGCACTTAGAAACTGCTGCGTAGTGTGGCGAGTGTGTGTGCGTGTGTGTGTGTGTGTGTGTGTGTGTGTGTGTGTGTGTGTGTGTGTGTGTGTGTGTGTGTGTGTGTGTGTGTGTGTGTGACCACTAAACAGGTATCAAGAAACAGGACATTGTTTTATGATTTTTTAAAAACTTGATCACTTACAATGTTAAGATGATAAACCCGACTACCTTTATGTCGAGATGTCGAAAAAAAGTTTTGCATTCCATCGACAGGTGCTCTTTGCTGAAAGTTCCTAGAGAGTGTAAGGTAAGGTAATGTTGCTTATAGCCCAGCCGACCGCAAAGGGCCATATCAGGCCTGTCACCGCGTTGAAGTCAAGTCACAAGTCATTCATTCGCACAACTCTTTAAAATATATTTTGGTACAGACTTTTGCCAGTGAATAGCAGCTGTTTATCAACAAGAACAAGGCAATGGCTTCAAATTAGAATTGTACATAGTACACTTGCAATGCATTACAAGATGAGATGAACATTGTTCCTTTTGCAGTGTTGAATGTAACGGTATGCAGCATAATGTTTTGGTACTGTGAACGTGTGTTAGACCTTTGGGAGATCAGTTCCAGGTGGCTATTTGAAAACACATTATACCCATGCTGTACATTTGTAACTGAACGAATTAATCACACTATTTGGAGTTGACATTAATTTAGTGTCAGATGAAGTGTTTGGTCTTATCTTGCTGTTGGCAATTTCTTTTTACTCACAAATGCGAAAAAGACAAGCAGATACCCCAATATCAACAATTTGGGTATTTAAAAAAAAAAGTATTAGTATGAAATTAAGAAAAAATACAGTGGCCCGTATTAATACGACTTGGAACCTGTTTTCAAGATCGCTTGTCCGTATATAATCCTTGGTCTGATGGATAATCTGTGTGACACATAATGCACTCACTGTGGTTTGGTATATTACACCATTTATTATGACGGTTCATATTCATTTCACTGGCGATGGATTGTGCAAAAGAAAGTCTCAAGATCAGAGAAATAACAGGACACACACAGACCAAAGACACAAGGACTGGGGGTGACCAAAACTGAATGGTGGTCAAAGGCCAAAGGAAAGCCAAAAGAGACATGATGATTTCAGGAGATGAGGAAAGAAGAAGACCAAAAAAGACTCCAAAAAGCAGTCTAGCAGAGCCAGCAAGGGCAACGGACAACGTGGGAGAATGCACTCCAAAGAAGTCTCACTTGGAATGACATTTGGCACATGGCCCCTCTCAGGATCAGCTTCATTCTCAGATCTGCACGTGACCTTCTGCCCTCAAATGCAAACCTGGTGAAGTGGGGGAAAAATCAGACGATCCTTCATGCCCCCTCTGCTATGAAAAACAAACAGTGGAGCATGTCCTAAGCTCATGTAAAGTAGCCCTGGCTCAAGGAAGGTACACATGGAGGCACAACCAAGTGTTCAAAGAGATTGTACAAGTAGTCTGGGCTAGTACCAACACCACAAAAGGGAAAATAAGGACTCCAAAGCACCCGCAACATTCTTCACGGCAGGAGGCAGCGAATCATGGCCAAGAACAACAGTGCCACACGGAACATGCAGGCAGAGTCTGCTGGACGGGGCAGATGACTGGGAGTGCACTGCAGACCTCCC
>JADBJO010004054.1:205000-210000 GCA_016801955.1 Conus betulinus | reverse complement strand
TTTCATTTATTCCTCATAGATAATGTTAACACACACAATCAGAGGCTTTCCAAAGTTGACAAAAAACACTTTTTTTTTTTTCTGACAGCTAAATATCTATGGGCACTTTCAAAACGAATACATAATCTAACTGATGTTGAATGAAAGGGTCGAAACCACATCCGATGTTCTGAAATGGTTTTATTACCTTCAAGAAAACTACGTTATACAACACATTTCAGCTGTGTGAATCCTCAATAATCTTTTGTAGTTCGTTTTGCTACCTTTTCCCGTACGTAATGGCAAAACAACTCTTACGACCAATTCTTCTGAAAGGATGCGAGTGTCTATAACTGGATTGACACGTTGACAAGCAACTGTCATCAGTAAAGTACACATTATTCTTAACATAGTCATCGCAAATCTTATCCGCAAAGTTTTTGCTTTTCTAAGTCTACAAATTGCTAATTCTGCATCTTCATCCGTGATTGGTTTACTAAAGAAAAGTGGTCGTAATCAGCATCACCATCACGATCTTCTTTCACTTCGTCACTGTGGGTTTTTTTTTGTACACCGATAGGACATGAATGACTGGTTTTTCATTCTAATTATTGCCCAGTACCCTCTGGGCCTACTTCCTTTGAAATGCGTATGATCTTTGTGCCATTTTTGGCATATCAAAACTTTACTTTTGATTAATAAGGTCACAATCCCATTTTTGACCGTAGAGTCAATATGCCGGCGTTAACTTTTAGGGCTAAAGTAAGGCGCCCTTTTCTTTTTACAGTTTTAAAGTTCAACTTTGGTTAATTACGCGGTACGTTTTTGTTCGCTGCTTTAACTACACAAAGAATATTCCTAATCCACGTTTACGGATTCAGGTCAGTTTTTGATTGGTGTTGTATTCACACACACACACACACACACACACACACACACACACACACACACACACACACCACTCTCTCTCTCTCTCTCTCTCTCTCTCTCTCTCTCTCTTGAGTGCATGCACGTGCATCACCATCGTAAATCTATTTTGAGCCGTGTTCTTCTCTCATCAGTTAAATGCCAGATGTAGGCCCCGCAGCAGTGAATTGTCAGCAAACATCGACTTTGGATTAACAACATCAAAGTTCTTCGGAATTTATCAATGAGGGACAGGGAAAAGATACAACCTAATCCTCCCATCACGAAAGACTTAAATTTCAGTTTAGAATCGCCCATAATGGGTCCTAGAATTAAACAAAGGAACGCTGCGAACCCCCGAACGCGTTTTATCGATTTTTGTTTTGTTTGTTTGTTTGTTTTTTTTGAGAAATTGCTAGATCAATATTGGTTCTTTCAAATGAAAATTGAAAGGTTAAGATAAATATGTTTCCTCTGGAAGAGCAGACGTAATGATTTTATCATTCTTAAAGGACGCTTAAGTCCTCAAATGGAACTGATTGCAGAATGTCTGTCGGTGTGTCTTTCTTAAGGTCTTTGCTTTTGTTTCTCACTTTTCTTTTTTCTTTTCTTTTTCTTTTTTTTCCCTTTTTTTCTTCTTTTATCTTTTTTTCTTATTCTTATTGCTGAGGGGTGCCAAAGCCTCGCAGGGATGAAAGGTTGAGATGTTTGTTTTTTTTTTTTACAGCCCTCTCAGCGTATAAAGCGGAATGAAGGTTTCCTTTCAAGATCAATGAGCCACTTCTGTTGTGTCTTTCAAAATGAAAATTGAAAGGTTAAAATAAACATGCGTCCTCTGGAAGAGCAGACGTAATGAATTTATCATTCTTAAAGGACACTGAAGTCCTCCAATGGAATTGATTGCAGCCCCGTTAAAAATCTTTGCGGCCATTGATTGAGAACGATAAAAGATACAAGTCGGCAAGCTAAAAAAAAATTTTTCGCTGCTTTTAAGAGAGAAATGTTTTATAGTTCAGCGATGCAAGTTCCGTAGTTTGCATGCATTGAGCAAGATCTTAATTGTCCATAACGCGGTCCGCATTCCGCTGAGAGAGAGAGAGAGAGAGAGAGAGAGAGAGAGAGAGAGAGAGAGAGAGAGAGAGAGAGAGAGAGAGAGAGAGAGAGAGAGAGAGAGAGACTAGTCTTTTTACGGTATCCTTTGCATGATCAATTGTATATTTATCTCCTTTAAATGTGTTTCATTTGGCTTATTTATCAGGGAAAACGGAACTTTAGAGACAGAACGATAGGTAGTGAATTCCACGACTTTTCGTCCTGTCAGTTCCTAAAAATTGTTAACTTGACGTTATACAGTTCCCGACAAAATTAAATGATTCAGATGTAATATGAATCACACCCTGTGAAATTTGATTCGCCGATCTGTGCCTATTTACCCGTATCTAGTATCCTCTCAAAGTAATATATATGTTACGCTCCATGTTGATGATTGCCTATGTGTGAACACAAGGCAGAAAATTGCCTATAGTGCACATTAGGTACAATGACTCGCGTATTTTTTTCTTAAAAATGTCAACATTAGGCAAAAAGATGCCTAATGTTCACATCATGCAGTTCCATTTTGCCTGATGTGAATACGACTTCCTAACACTCATTGTGCTGCTCAATTTGCCTGATGTAAATAAGACTTAGAGATAGAGATGCCACAGAACACACATGTAGAGACATCTTAATGGAACTGCAATTTAATAGAAAAGAAACACGCAATCACAAAACGGACACAGGCATCAAAAAATTCTCAAAACATGATGTGGCCAATTGCTGAAAAACAATGAAAAATCGTTAAAAATTTTTTTTTTTTTAAAGTCAATCAAACAGATCTCAGGATCCAGCCGAGTTTAGTTAGAAATTTTTGCATGATCTGCCCGGGTGACAACTCCAGTAGCATTTAAGTTTGTTTTTTTTTTTCTCTCGGCAGATGCATCGTGCTGATGTACATTGAGTTGTACACTGACACCGAGTATATCCTTGCCCGCCACTGGCCCTTGCTGTTGCTGTTGTAATTGACAGGCAGACATCAGGAACATCTTCTGCTTTCATCAGGGGCTGATCGAGTGCACCTAGGTTAGCAGCTGTAAATTTTGGTCCCAGAATTCCCTCTCGGCAACCTACAGTGTATAGCCCATCATGATCCTTGAGGACGACCACTAACAGATTTTTTGGATCTGTTGGACCACGATCCACATCCGGACCCTCAGCGTAGCACACTGGCCAATGGACAATGGCCTAAGCAGGTGTTTGCCGCGTCTTGTCATCCGTGCTGCTGCCTTAGATTGTCCTCGAACAGCCGAAGCACGGATCTTTTGGAAAGTTGGATCTACTGCTTCTGCCTGTGCCTGTGCCTGTGCTTCTGTCTCTGTCTCTCTGCTTCTGTCTCTATCTCCGTTGATGCTGCTGCTTCTGCTTCTGTCACTGCTGTCACTGCATTTGTCTCTGTCTCTGCTTCTGCCTCTGCCCCTGAGACTGCATCTGCCTCTGTCACATTTGATGCCTGAGTAGGAAGTTTCAGTGTCAGCATTTTCAGCTTCCTTTGACTCCAGAAATGCCTCAAGATCTTCCTCGGTAAATATATCACGAAGAACTGTACTTAGCAGGATAGATGATCCTAATCCAACCTGCGGATCTTGTCCAAATGTAACTTTGAATGGGCTGTGACGGGTTGTTTCATGGCGGCTGATGTTAACTGGCACTGAACAAACTTGAGGCCTATTGACCACATACTGCTGTTGTTCTCCTTCATCCAAATGGTCAGTTTGTCCTGGATGACTCCGTTTAGACGTTCAACAGCGCCCTGGCTTTGAGGATGGCGTGGACGTCCAGTCAACTGCTTCAGCACTGGCCAGAGCGCTGCAAGTTCAGCGCGATGATGGCATTAACGAACTCCCGTCCGTTGTCGGACTGCAAAATCGCAGGTGCTCCGAACGTCAGAAATATCTAGAAGATTTGCTGCAACCTCTTCTGCTCTTTTTTTCTGTAAGTGGACGCAACACGCAAAATTTGCTGAAATGATTTACAAATGTTATGATGTACTTGAAGTCTCCATCTGGTGATGTTTGAAAATTGATAAGATCGATCTGGCATCTTGAATGGATATGATGCCTGCGTACCGGTTTCTACCCAGACCTTTGAACTTTTCTGGTCATTTTTTTTTATGGCAGTGCTCACAGAAGAAATGTAGAGGTAGCATGCTTCTTGTGTGATATTTTGACCATTTCCTTTTCACTTCAGCAATTTTTTTTAACCACCTCAATGGCCAATAGCTTCATGGGCTGCTTTTACAATACCAAACACTTCTTCTAGAGACGCAACAAACTTGAATTCATCTGCATTTGGATCTTTTCTCTTGCGAATCAGTCGGTCAGCATTACCAACGCACAGGACTTCGTAACGTTTCTTGAGGTTAAAGTCAAATGTAGACTTGGCTCCATCAGAATTAATCATTAACAAATCCTGTGTCAGCTGATCACGCTGGTTGGTGGGTTGGATGACGACACTCTCTGCCTTGCCTTCCAGTGCTGGACGCAGCTTAAGTTCAAAGGCAGCTTGATCCATAGTGCGTAAACTAAAACAGAAAAGAGAAAGAAAAATAGAGAGAAAGAGACAGAGACACAGGATCAGGAGAGAGAGAGAGAGAGAGAGAGAGAGAGAGAGAGAGAGAGAGAGAGAGAGAGACAGACAGGACAGACAGAGAGAAAGACAGACAGACCATAGACAGACAGACAGACAGACACAGACAGACAGACAGAGAGAGAAATAGAGAGAAAGAACAGACCAGAGAATCAGAAAGCAGAGAGAGAGGTGAGAAAGGGGGGGGAGAGGAAGAGACAGAGGCAGAGAAGGGGGGTTGGGGGGGGTGGAAAGAAGGAGGGAGGGGGGGGGGGGAGGAGAGGAGATTAGAGAGAGCGAGAGAGACAGACAAGGGGAGAGAGAGAGAGAGAGAGAGAGACAGACAGGAGACAGAACAGACAGAGGGAGGGAGGGAGGGAGGGAGAGAGAACAGCAAGGGAAGGGTAGAGAGTGGGAGACTGATTAGAGAGAGACAGGAAAGCGAGAGAGAG
>JADBJO010004054.1:197500-202500 GCA_016801955.1 Conus betulinus | reverse complement strand
CAGAATGAACAAAATACTATTAGGAGGAAGCAAGTGGATTCTGACAGTTCCTCCATTTTATAATAATGACGAGGCAAAGATCAAGCACAATAAAAAGAAATGCAAGGTGAGAGCCTGTCAGAGGACGGAGATGCGAATGAAATCTCAGGACGTCCGATTATAAACATAAAATCTTTTTCTAGCATCAAGAAAGTTGGGGTTGGGGTGGGAGCAAAGTCGTAGTCCATCTCAATAACCGAACCATTTGTATTGACTGTTTTAGGGGCCTTTTGTCCCGTTGATTGGTTACTCATTAGTGAGGCACGGCTGACTGTTTGGTCCTCCTTGCACATTAAATGGGGATATAACACAGTCTGTAATTCCATGGTATTCACCGCCAAGGGTTCAAAAACAGAACCTAACAGCACCTCCAAAAAGCCAACGAAGAATGGACAAGTAAAAACGAGGGGAAAAACAGCACCGTGAAGAAATACACTGCTGGAAAAAACTAAAACCATGACATAAAAACTAGTAAATGCTGGGGCAAATGTTTGAGCTTAATTGTGAGAATTCATTTCAGAATGCAAGGGAGATCAATAGCCATCAACAGTCAGAAGAATTAGTTCTGCCGTGTAATTTCCCAACAGTCGCTTAAATACTTTTCTACTTTGCTGGCTGCGTTAGGGATCCGTTGGACTATGTTTTTGAATCCTTGGTCGTTTGAAGATACGGGATCACCAATACAATAGGCTGTATCAATGAGTCCGAAACAGCAGCCGAAAGGTCTGTGAGCTGGCAATATGCGGCTGTTTTCAAGATGGACTTTTCAAGGTCCCAGTATGCTGTCAGTCAAGTACTTTATGATCTAACGTACTTAGTTTTATATCTCTCACCCCCCCCCCCCCCCCCCCCCCCCCCCTTTTTTTCATCATTTTTTTTTTAAAATCTTTGCCATGTCATTATTGTAGTGGCGGACTAAAGATTGATTAATCTGCACTTGTTTTCCCCCTGCTACTAATTTGTTCAACATCTCTCTGTCTATCTATCTATCCATCAATCTATCTATTCTATTATCCTTATTGCTTTTATTATCATCATCATCATTATTGTTATTATTATTATTATTATCATCATGTTATTATTTTCATGACAATGTTTTTTCTTGTTGCTGCTGCTGCTGCATTTGTTGTTGTTTGTTTATATATCGATTTATTTACTTTTTTAAAAGTATTATTTCGATAACATTGTTGTGTTATTATCATTAGTAGTAGTAGTAAAGTAGTAGTAGTAGTAGTAGTAGTAGTAGAAGTAGTAGTAAAAAAGCCAGATCCAGTATCCGTCCAACCTTGTCAGTGGTCTGTGCTCTCCCAAGTGTCCTCTACCCCCCTGTGAGAAGTGACGCTCCGGGCAAAACCCCAGATTCTCCTTGCTTTCCGTGCCGTGTTTACTTTGGGATCAAATCGTAAGGATTCTCCAGTGAGCAATCGTTATGTTCTGTTCGGGAGATGAACAAATACGACATGGTTTGGAGATTTGATATAACGTGTGTGTGTGTGTGTGTGTGTGTGTGTGTGTGTGTGTGTGTGTGTGTGTGTGTGTGTGTGTGTTGTGTGTGTGTGTGTGTGTGTGTTGAGCGCGCGCGCGCGCGCGCGTGTGTGCGTGCGTGCGTGCGTGTGTGTGTGTGTGTGTGTGTGTGTGTGTGTGTGTGTGTGTGTGTGTGTGTGTGTGAATGGTTTGAACTCAGGTATTGGAAGATCAAAAAGTATACGTGCTCGCACGCGTGCGTGCGTGCGTGCGTGCGTGTGTGTGTGTGTGTGTGTGTGTGTGTGTGTGTGTGTGTGTGTGTGTGTGTGTGTTGTGCGTGCATGCATACATGTGTGTGTGTGTGTGTGTGTGTGTGTGTGTGTGTGTGTGTGTGTGTGTGTGTGTGTGTGTGTGTGTGTGTGTGTGAATGAGTGCATGAGTACGTCCATATATGCATGTGTCTGAGTGTATGTGAATAAGATTGAGAGAACAAGACAGACATACATAAACACTATGTAAAAGTGAGCAACGATGACAACGCAGAGTCAAGGGGATTTAGACAACTTCCTATTGAATTTGTATGAAGATGAATGAAATTTGGGCGGAAAAATGTGGTGTTTTTTTTTTTTTTTTTTTTTTTTTTTTTTTTTTTGTATTGAATCAGCTTTGATGCTACTGCTGTTATTGCTGCTGCTGTTCCTACTCCTGTTGCTGCTGCTGTTACTGAGGAAAGTACTGGTGGTCTTGATGCTACTGTGAACTTGAGAGAGAAAGAGCGAGGGAGGGAGGGAGGGAGGGAGGGAGATCTGCTGACGAATGAGGGTATTTGCCGATGGAAATGGACAGAGTGGAGACCGATGAAGAGGAGGCAGAGAGAGGAAGGAGGAGAGGAAAGGGGAGGGAGGGGGGGGGGGGGGGATGGGCGGAGTCTATTCACATCCAGCAAGTTCGTGGACGGGCATGTCTGGTTCTTATTTGTGTGAAATTGCCCCGATCATTATTGGTCGGGAAGGAAAAAGGATGGAAAAGATAAATCATTCGGAAGTGCTCGACACCTTCGTGCCAAACACACGTCTGGAGGCAATGTGATTGGCACAAAGTACATTTGTATCGACTCCCAGGGCTTAGACCATCAATGCTAAAGTTTGTTAGCGTCTCCTGGTCATTTCAGTTGAAAAGAAAAGTTAAGCTTCAGGTCTGTGCTGTTTTCTGTGGCTGTAAGGATGTCCGTGTTCAACTGAACAGAAGACACTAAAGCTGAAGCAGGTTAATGAGCCCATTTCATACATTTACTTAACACATGTAATGCGTAAGGATGGCTAGTATATGTATTCACGCTCGCATGCATACACGCACAATAATGTCCACGCGAAAGCGTGCATCAATGCATCCATGCGTATTTCTATACTTATATCTCCCCGTCTCCCCTTTCCTTCTACTACATCTTTGTCCTCTCTCTCTCTCTCTCTCTCACTCTTTGTCCTCTCTCTCCTCTCTCTTTCTCTCCCCTCTCTTTCTCTCTTTCTCTCTCTTCTTCTCTCTCTCTCTCTCTCTCTCTCTCTCTCCTCTCTCTCTCTCTCTCTCTCCTCTCTCTCACACACACACACACACACACACACACATTTCAAAGATTAACAGATTAATTTATCGAGTAACCCATTGCATGAAGGATGCAAATGAAAAAAAAGAAAACGACTAGTACTATTCGAAAAACTATACAAAATGCAGTTTGTTGCAGCCACGGTGACTGAAAGATGAAAGGAGTAGAAACAGAATGGTAAAACTAACAAACTTACACGATGTTACTTTAGATTATAGATTTACTCAAATAATCTTTCTTTTTTCAATCAGAAAATTATCTGCAAAGACTGTAGAGTAATTTACTAGCAGTGCACGTTCTAAATATAAATGTTGCCCTTGAACCTGCATCTTCGGGGTATTACATGATAATACGAAACTCATCTCCTCTCTCTTGTTCATCATATTCTCCATAAAGTCGTTCCTGGCGTGAAATTCCAAATCTACGTCACGCACCAATCGGAAATATACCGCTGCAACAACGAAATGTATTCAATGGATAGATATAAATATTTAACCATGGATAACTATACTTTCCTTGTTCAAAATCGTTATGATTGTTTCTGTGTGCAAAAAAGACATTTGTTACTAAGTCTAATATTCAATGCCATAAACGAATATAAGTATTTTGCAGAGCAAAATGAGTCTTTGCAAATTCGCTAGATATCAGAAAACTTTCCTCGTTCCCAAGCAAATCAAAGCCTGTATCAACCAAAATATTTTCAAAACAGTTTGACCATTTACAAGAGGTAGTATAAACACTTTCATGCAACTCACACAGCGTACTTTAATCTCTATCTGAGTATTTGACAGCCGCAGACGAAAATCAAGGACACCCAAAGTCCAGTCATTGGAGTTTTCATTTCTACAGAGACTGGATAAGTTTCTTGATCTTCATAAATCAACTCTCTCATTGCACCTCCTTAAAGATGGAGAAGATGTTTATTAACTTGACACACCACCGCATTCCCAATAAGTTTTAGGGTCTTCGAAACCCCATTTCCGATATCTGTATGTAAGAGCAGGTATACCCATTGATTGGAACAAATCCACAACTATTTGTGACATCGAGCTGACTGTAACACTGAGAACATCGCATCTCCGCGCTTGCTCATGCGGATGTCTGCCTGACAACTCTGAAACTACCGAAATAATCAGATAAAATTACCCAATACAAAACACAAGGTTTTATCCGTTTTTTTTTTTGTGTTTTTTTGTTTGTTTGTTTTTGTTTTTTTTTTGTTTTTTTTTTTTTAATGCTGATCGATGAGAATGAGGATGATTAAGATGATGCTACGGATTTCCATTTCGGTCTGAGACTACATGACAGGGCTGTACTCTACGCTTCCTTTCATAATATATCCCGGCGTCAACCAGGCCCGAGAGATACAGGCACCTGCAGTGTTGGTCAGGAAATTTGAGCAACACTCTCAGAAAATGCATCCATTAAGTGGATGAAACTCGACTGTGTGGTCCCAGTCTTCCCAACTGAGTCCGCAGCAAACTCAACTCTGGGTAGGAGTCGGTCGGGGCAGAAAAACCCACATGACTGATGGGATTCGAACCCACGACCTCCCAGCCGGGAGTCCGCGACGCTAACCACTTCGCCACGGCTGTTGGTCGTTTTATCCGTTTATACATGTGTATATCACCGAAGAGTTCTCATCATTTATTCCTTGACGAAAGAGCAATAGCCACAGTCCTTGTCGCCACACACAGTCAAAGGTTTTCCTAATGTCTACAAAACACAAACTTTATCACTAAACAGTTTAAAAAAGTGTCCATGAGTTTTTCTAAACGAATGCGTGATGTAATGTTGAATAATAGTGTAGAAACCCAACTTCATTTTCTTAGATAGTTTTATTGCTTTCAAGAAAATTTGTTGGTTATTTAAAATTGCTGTGAAGAGCGCTTTCCAA
>JADBJO010004054.1:187500-192500 GCA_016801955.1 Conus betulinus | reverse complement strand
GATGATAGAATAATGAATAGTCACTAAATGTATTCAGAAAGTCAAACAACTTTTTTTTTTTTTTAATGAGGCTAACAATGAGCGGCCGTAGCTGAAAATTATCGTTCCTAGTCTCCGCTAGGTGGCGCTGGGTACTTAAAGTATATTGCTGCGAGAGTCGAAGGTAAACAAGTTGAGGACACGCTGGGGATCGTCTCGGCCTTTATAAAAACATTGCTGCACAGAACGTCTTTTGTGTGTGACGTTTTATTTCATTCCGGTATAAAGAAGAACTGATGAACGAATGGACGTCATTGCTTCTTTGTCACTGCGCGCAGCCAGTTTCTAGCCGGGACGGGAAGACGAAGCGAATCATTTTGAAGACGCGTTTCAATACCATTTCTGCTTACAGGACTGAAAATGGTTTGCAAATATCAACTGAAAAAACACAAAATGATGTTGTTTAATACTGGATTTGATCCAGTTAATATACCTTTATTTCAAGTCAACGGCATACCCATTAAATATAGCAAAATAGTGAAATTCCTTGGAGTAAATTTAACATCAAAGTTGTCATGAAATTTTCATATAGAGCATATTCTAACAAAAGCTCGAAAAACTTTAAATCTAACGAAGATTATTAGCAAGCATGCTTGGGCTCAGTACACAGTCGTTCTTTTTGCACCTTTCTACTGCACTGGTTAGATTAAAATTAAACTTATACACAAGAGGTGTCTTCAGTGCACACAAATACTTACTGAAAAAACTTCAAAATATTGATTCCAAAGCATATAAGATCGCCATGGGACTACCAGCCCATGCCTCTTGTACAAAAGCATACAGTGCTGCTGGAATACTACCACTGGAAGAATATAGGAATCTTGCATGCACCAAATTTGTTATAAGAAGTTCTACTATAGACAACAATATAGGCCCTAAAAATAAATATTAATCGGACACTGGTTTTCCCTAAGGGCTAAAAACATATCATCTCAAACGACTCTAAGAACATAATTATACAACCTCGATTCTAGAATCCTCATATATCAAACTAACATCTATTGCAAAAAGATCTATTGTGTCTCCTATTCCTCCCTGGAAACTAATGCGAGCACATTTTGATATTGAGCATACAGATTTACAAAGGCTGAAAATATTAATTTGATGGGGGTGCAGCATACATTATGGCAGGCCTGAACAAAGAAAAGTCTTATTATCTCGACAAAAAAAATCTATATTCACTGCTGAGTTAATCGCTATGATTATGGCTTTAAAGTTTGTTGTTGATTACCCTCATATTTATTTAAAGTTGTTTTATGTGTCGACTCCAAGTCAGTTCTTATTGCAAAGAAGAATTTTAAATTAAAAGTTCGACCTGAGATGATCACTGAAATAAATCATTTAGTACATTTCCTCTCAGTCAGAGACACTGAAATAACATTTTCTTTGGGTGCCCTCCCACTGATGTGGGTTGTATTATAATGAAAAGGTTGATGTTCTAGCAAAGAGAGGAGCAAAACGATCAGATTCGCATTTTTTAAAAATTTCTCTATGTCAGTGCAAGAGTGCTATACTTTGCCAGAAAAAAAAGTGAAATGTTCTCATTTTTATTTGATAGAAGAGAGAAACTGGGTGTTTTGGTTTACACGATGAAAAGAAAAATATTCATGAAAATCTAAGTAAGTACGATCAGAACATTTATCGTAGACGACAGATAAGTTCCTTGATTTGTAGATGGAATTGAATTGTTTTAAAACAAAGTATGTCAAAAATATACATTGTACATGTGGTCATAGCATATCAACTGATCACATTCTTTGTGTAACTTAATGAAACCATTCATTCCAAACACGTTTGAACAACCTATTCAGAATGTTTCCTGTCAGCAAGTGAAACTTTTTTTTTCTTTTTGCACTCGGCTAAAAGCCCAATTGGCAAATATTTATAACAGATAACAGTCAGTGGTGAGATGAGACAGAAGATTGTTTTAAAATCTTTAATTAAGCGGATTCCTATTTTTGCTTTATAGCTGTAGTTAGATTAATTCTTTTGACTCGTTGTATTAACCTGTCTTCCGCTCCCCGGTGTGTGTGTGTGTGTGTTGTGTGTGTGTGTGTGTGTGTGTGTGTGTGTGTTTTTCCAAATAACACAATATGGAAAGACGTAAAACAAAACAAACAACTCTCTCTCTCTCTCCTCTCTCTCTCTCTCTCTCTCTCCTCTCTCTCGACATCCCCTCTCCCCACCTCTCTCTCTCTCTCTCTCTCTCTCTCTCTCTCTCTCATACACATGATATAGTCTGTACTGTTATTTTTTTGTGTATTTGTTCCGCCGACCCCGAGATCTGTGTCTTTCTATGAAAATCGTTTGCCCCTTTTGTCTTTGGTCAGATTATAATGACCACTTTATACCACTACTTTTGTTTTTTAATTTGCCAAGCATGTAATGATGGTACACATTTTCTAGACACACTATGTTTATATTTTTGTATTTTTGTGCTCATGTGGCTGTTATGTGTTTTAGTTATGAAGTCAACTGGAGAGCCAGAATCTTGATTTTTTTTTTTCCCCCCCTTAAAGAATATTCATAGTTTTGCTAACATGGTAGGCCATGGTTATCAATTTGAAAATATACATGAGTTGCCTTTTTATTTTGTTTCCTTCTTTAGAAATTGTCTTCTTCCCCCGTTATGTTTTTAATAGATCTGAAAAGGCAATTAAAAACAAATTTTGTTTGGTTCGTTCTTTTATATCCAGGTTGGAAGCGTTTGAACGCAATGCAATTTTGGACACACCACTCCAATGAAGCCAGACTTCAGCATTTAGAAGACTCCTAACTATGAGACACGACATCAATTTGAGATTCTCGATTGCATGTTTTTAGACGTGAATGCTCTTGCATATATGCTTGATAAGCAAATAATACCAAATTTTCAACGAACGCAAGATGTCTATAAATTGACAAGTGTTTATACGTCTACCAATGGGCTGTGTTAGATCCACAGAGACAGTTTCCATACGAGCCAAATACCAGGGCACAATTAATAAACGGTATTATGTATACTGTCGACATCGGAGTAAATCGTGACAAGGTAATCTTACTTTATCAATATGATGACTGTGCTGTTGGCATGGACCCATCAGCTTCCTGTTACTTTGTAACTTGTGTGTCGCATAGTCTATCTGTTCGTTAAAAAAAAAAAAAAAAATGACCGGGGGTTGGGGGTAGAAAGGAGTGGGGCCGGAAAATACGGAATACATGAACTGAAATATTACACCGCTAGAAAAACAATAGCATGCGGGATCATCAGCTAAACGTTCATATATTCACGGTTAAATTAGTATTTTGTCAATCATTGAATTACGACGGGATTCCGAAAACGATTTGTGGTAGAATATTATTCGATAAACAATTTTTAATACGCTAGATTTATTCATTCACTATTGTCATATAAAAATTTACACATATCATCTCGAAAATGCTCAAATTAAAACGAAGCGTACAAAATGTATTCATTCGAAATAAATCTAAGCATGCAAAGTTATTCGATTTTCGAAATAAATCTAAGCGTGCAAAATTTATTCAATCGCTAAGTGTACAAAATTTATTCACGATTTGTTCTTTTTTTCGTGAGAACGGCAATCGATATGCTCAACGAGTTGATAGTTTCGTTGGCATCACATTACAATATACCACAGTCTATAATTCGGTGGTATTCTCACCACCACTGGTTCAAAAACGGACCCAAACGGCATCCCAAAGAAACCAATAAAGGGTAGAAAGTAAAACAAGTAGAAAATAATGTGAAAAATTAAGTTGTTGGAAAAAAAAACTTAAAACCATTATCTTAAGAGTAAATACAAGGGAATTCTTTGACCCGTGCTTGAGGATCCAAGAAAGAATGCAAGGGAGGTCACACGGTGTCAATGGTTAGAACGGAAAGTTGTACTGTTTAATAAACTTTGGTATTGTCAGACAACTCACGTGGTGACAGCAAGTTAATACATTTATCTGTCTATCCATCTATCTATCAGTCTGTCTGTCTATCTATCTACCCATCTATCAGTCTCTCTCTATCTGTCTCTATCTGTCTCTATATCTGTCCTTTTCTATCTTTCTATCTATATTGCTCTGTCTACATAATCTATTTCGTAAGAGATAGGATACATAATCAGAGAGAGAGAGAGAGAGAGAGAGAGAGAGAAGAACACATTGATGGTAGAGGGAAAAAACACAAGTCAGAAATCTTCCATCATTAACACTGTAAAAACACTAACTTGCAAAAATTAATTTTAAAAAAGTTTAACAAATCTTCCCTTCTCTTCTCTCATCTCTCCTCTGTCTCTCTCTGTCGGCTCTCTCTCTCTCCCATCTCAAAATTCTCACTCGTCTCTCTCTCTAATTCTTTATCTCCTCGTCTCTCTCTCTCTCTCTCTCTCTCTCTCTCTCTGAATCTCTATCTCTCTCTCTCTCTCTCAATCTCTCTCTATCTCTCTCTCTGTATCCATCTATCTATCTCTCTATCTCTCAATCTCAATCTCTCTCTCAATCTATCTATCTCAATCTCTCTATTACTCTGTGTCTATACTATGTATGTATGTATGTATGTAGTCAGAATGGTAGCGCGCAACAGTTTCCATCTCCACATGGAAAAGAGAAAAGTGCCTCACGCAGATCCAGACGACAGCAATTTTGGAGGATATGCCACAGACTCCGAGGGGAAGTTAAGGAAAGGCAGTAAGGTCAACTGGTCACGTTCTTCCTTCATTGAGCTCCATGAGCTGTGTGTGCGGCTGAATCTAAGGCTGGAGTTCGATGAAAACAGCGACAGTTTCGGAGTAGTACTCCCCAGCTTCTGAGGATGGAGTAGTTCAAATGCGCTACAGTAATTCTAAACAATTGTACAGCGCAATCAAAAGAATGCAAATGGACAAAGATACGCACCATTTTCAGCAGCTGCAACAACAGGGGAGAATCATCCGGGTTGCAATTCCGGATGCGGCAATGACCCACTCCATAGG
>JADBJO010004054.1:180000-185000 GCA_016801955.1 Conus betulinus | reverse complement strand
TGAACTTTAATACTCCCTAAAGAAGTGTTCGTGACACACCGTTTCTGCGCAGAATGCTGGGCCAACCTAGGTGTCTACCATCGATCTCTTCGAACAAAGGCGTTTTGAAGTAATGAGGCAGTCGTACAGATTCCCTCTCACTGGTGAAATAGGAACGCGGAACGACTCCATGCACTTATTATATGATGGCGAACACGGCGCAAATGTCTGCTGGACTCCGCGGATCGATGTGGATACCGATGTGTGTCTGTATCTCTCCCATTGCGCTAGTTTTCACTTCTTCAGCAAACACAGACACAGACACACACACACACACACACACACACACACACACACACACACACACACACACACACCACACACACACATGCGCGCGCGCGCGCGCGCTCACACACAGAGACACACAGACGCACACAACACTTACTACAGTAAGAATATACTTGGAAAACATGCGTGCGACAAGCACGCACACACGCGCTCGTACCCATATGAGTACCCACCAGCAAACATGCACACATGCATGCGCGCGCGCGCGCACACACCACACACACACACACACACACCACACACACACACACACCACACACCACACACACACACACACACAACACACACAGAGATATATATAGATAGAGGTATATACACGCGCGCGCGCGCGTGCGCGCGCGTGCACACACACACACAGACACACACCACACACACAACACACACACACACACACACACGGAGAGAGAGAGAGAGAGAGAGAGAGAGAGAGAGAGAGGAGGAGCATGGCATGGATGGCATGGCCATCCACTTATTGCCAGAGAATATATAATAAGACAAAAACAAGGAGAAATAGATTATAATACTGCTTCAGTCAAATACTCAGGAAGGGCAGTAATAGTTGTATGATGATTATGTTGACAAAAGATTTCTTGCACCGCTCACAGTGGGTTTTGATAGGAGCCATATTCAAAAAATGAATATTTTTTTGGCGAATGTCTGAAAGGAAACGACATTGGAAATGAAAGTACACTTCATCTTTCTTATTAAGAGCGGCAGTCACATTGGCAGTCAGCACCTAGGTCTCTGGACATAAACCAGTGTTTTGACAGACCTAGATCACGTACTCTTAGGAACCTTAACTTCATCAGACCTTCTCTCTCAGATCTTCTCTCATCTTTCTGTTTGTTATTAAAGACCGATACCTCTACGCTTCAAAACGTATCTACTCATTTCAAAGGAACAATACCGCGAATATCTATCGTTATTTTCAATTACTGAATGCCAGTTGTGTTTGTAACATGAAACAAGCCTGTCCTTAAATTCTGATATCAACCCCCACCCCCCCCCCCCCCCCCCCCCCTCCTCAGAGCCAACACCTTGACACAACCATACTATCCCCAAACCATTTTATGTTAGAGTGCTCCTAACTTTTGATGCCCGGTTGTTCTTTGCCTGCTTCTAATTGTATCAAAAACATGATCATAGGCTTGCCTGCATGTGTTATTAGTTGGTAATCCTACCAGTCGCAACCACTGTTTATCACATTTTAAGCTGTTCGAAGGAACAATAGATGTCTTCCTGTTTCTTCGCCAGTCATTTTGTCTTACAAGTTTAGTGGTACACCCCAGAAAACGTTTAGTGCAAAAGTATATACCTTTTTTAATTATTATTCCCGTATCTCCCAAAACCCCATACTACACCACGGTAACTGTCGGGTAAATTAGCATCCCCTTTCTTGTGAACTGGAATAGTAATAGAATTACACACCATTCTTAGGCAAAATGCCCTGTTCAATCTACGAGAAATCTAAGAACTGTTTCGTTGGCACGCTTAAGCATTTCACCATGTGTCCTATCAGTACCAAACTTTTACCGGCTTTAAGTTTTTTCTTTTGTTTCGTCGTTTTTAATCCTGAATGCAACTTTCGCTTCAGAAATAGGATTATTTTAACTGGCTCATCTGATTCGTCCATTGGTTCCTGGAATAAGACTTCCTCTTGTGTGCCAGACGAGGTGCAGCTATGTTAAACATCTTTTCATGTTAAATGTTCACACTTTTTGGTCTTTAGAGATATCACTAGACATTTTTTTTTTTTTCTTCACAGATCTCATAATTTTCCCAAAATGCCTCAGGGTCGTTAGTCGACTGTTTCAAATTAATTATCTTTTCAATGTCATGTTGTTAATTCTTGAAAAATAAAAGCTGTTTGTATTGTCTCCTGTCTTCCACGTATTTCTGTTTATGCCGTGTATTACTCTTTAGTGTTTGGAGTAGGTTCAGACAATGTTTATCTGTTGTTTTCGTTTGAGTGCACTGTTTGGCATATCACTCATTTACACTTTTTTCATTCATTGCCACCAGTTTCAATCATGGAGGAAGCGGCGCCATACAAAGCTTTAACAAAGATATACCGAGAGCGAGAGAGACGACAGAGAGAGAGAGAGAGAGAGAGAGAGAGAGAGAGAGAGAGAGAGAGAGAGAGAGAGGCTGTCCGCTTTGTACACACACACACACACACACACACACACACACACACACACACACACACACACACACACACACACACACACACCCGCGCGCGCACGCACGCACGCACACACGTCTTCTCGTCAAAGCTTCCTCATCCCTTCCTTTAAATGTTATTCTACCCTACCTTTGTTCACAGGTCAGGAATAACTTAGTTGGTTGAGCGTCCGGACTCGTGATCCTGGTTGTCTTGGGGTCGCGGGTTCGAATCTCCGCTGGGGCGTTTCAGTACAGGGTGGGTTTTCTTTCGGATCTAGCATCATGTCTCCAATTCCCAAAAATCCTTGTTCGAATGAGACTATAATCTAACATTACACAAGTAAAGACCTACCACCAAATTTTGTAAGAGACGGCCAGTTTGGTCGTTGTTATACATGAGAGGTACACATATATATAGAGGAGATTCTTTATGGACACAAACTTGAGACTATGGATGATGCATTGAAACCAAATAGAGAATGAATTCTCTCTGGAACAAAGCGTTGGATACAGAGCATAAAGGCAGAAGGAAAGAGAAAATAAAAAAAAAGAAAGGCAAGTAAAAAAAAAAAAAAAAATCAGGGAGAGGCAAGAGAGAAAGAGTTTCTTATAAAGCATCTCAAGAAGGAGGAAGCTAATCTAGAACTCAGTCACCTCTGGCACTCAAGTCGTTCCAAAGATTCCATGCTGGAAATGTAGACTGATGATATGGCGTTTTGTTCCAGAACAGATGCACATGATTTTACCCCGATGATCACCGACGCATTCCCTCAATCCCTGAAAGCCAGGTGTAGTAAAACTGTCCTTTTGTTTCTGAAAGTTTGGCCAGATTTTTTTTTTCTTGTATTTGTCCTTAAAAAAAAAAACTAGTTCATTGGGGAAAAAACATCCGTTGTCTCATTCTCTCCTCCTTCCCTCCTTCCTCTCCGTCTCTCCTCTGTGTGTGTTGTGTGTGTGTGTGTGTGTGTGTGTGTGGTTGTGTGTGTGTGTGTGTGTGTGTTGGTCCTGTTCTCTCCCACCCTCGCTCTGTCCTGTCTGTCTTTCTGTCTGGTCTGTCTGTCTGTCTGTCTCTCTGTCTCCTCTCTCTCTCTCTCTCACCAACCTCTCTTCTCTCTCTCGCTCTCTCTCTCTCTCGCATCACGTCATCCCCATCAATCCATCACAGAAGGAAAGAAACAAAAAAAAATTACGCATCATGGCATTTCATGTCTGACTCTCATAGCGACTGTACAGACGCAGTTTCGTTCCAAGTACCGTAGGATCTCTCATCTCACCTCTCTCTCTGGCTCCACTCCACGACCAAACACTTACTGTTGAGAGTAGGGAGCTCAATAGCTGGTGCCTGTGGCGCTTAAAAAAAAAGAGGCAGAATCCTACCATATCTGATTTCCTCTAGCTAGATCTCCTCCAGCGGGTGACTCTATGGTGACTATAAACCCGACCGTGTGATTGATGGCTGGCGTTGAAGACTGCCACAGAGACGAAGTCCATTATGGCTGTGCAGGCGTTCTGTGTGGGGATGAGCGGGTGCAGGAATCATGTGTGCAAACTGGGTATGTATAGAAAGCAAGTGAGGAGAAACGCGAAAAAGAAGAATACGGAGGGGGTGGGGGGGGGTGGGGGTGGGGGGGGGGGGGGGGGAGAGAGACGGAAGGAGGAGAAGGTATGAGGTGACGTAGGAAGAAGGACACGCATCTAAGAGAATAAAGAGAATAAGATGTAGAGCAAGAAGGACAAGAATAAAACGAAGAAGAACGAGAAGAAGAAGAACGAAGAAGAAGAAGAAAAGAACAGAAGAAGAGACGAAGAAGAGAGAAGATGATGAAGAAGAGAAGATGAAGAATATGGATTGAGGTAGACAGACAAGAACGAACACGACCGAGACAGAGTAGAAAGAAGAAGACCAAAGAAGAGAGAGAGAGAGAGAGAGAAAGAGAGAGAGAGCGGAGAGAGAGACGAGAGATAGAAATAAGAATAAGACGAATACGACTATACGATAGATAGATCGGTAGAAGACGACACGACGGACGAAGAGAGCTTATGAAGAAGACGATATAATACTATATGATAGATACAGACAGACAGTACCGCCCGACCTACTAACCCGATCACATATGAAAACGAATAGAGTAAGCTAGAGAGCAGATAGAGAGAGATAAGAGATAGTAGAGAGCGAGAAGCTCGATAGAGAGATAGAGAGAGAGATAAAGAAGAATACGAGATCTAAGATAAAACTTATACAGAATAAGAGGACTCCTAAGAAGCAGATAGATCTTCTATCACGTAGACGTATTAAGAATATTCGAACGAAGATACTGAGAGAGAAGAGATACGGATATATATTTATATGATATCGTAGAGATATACACTACTATCTAATCGATATCTAGCGATATAGTCAGATCCCAGACATAACGACCATAACATCCAGTCCCAGAGTAACTAAGACTAAGAAGACTAAATTATTATGATAGACGTATAGATAGATCTTCTACTATATAGATGAT